>REGM01000393.1:6082-26701 GCA_004194415.1 Aurelia aurita
TAGGGCACTATCATCAAGCTTGCAATTACCCATATCGGGTTAATCTGGACGGGGGCAGCATTCTTACTGACATTACTTTCTTTCTTTTGGAATGATTGAAAAGATTTTAAACCCATTCTTTGCAAATCAATACCAAAGTTAGACATCCAAATATATTTTGTTTATAGTTGAAAGACCAAATTTTGTGTAGACAATGCGTTGAAGAATAAGAAATGATTGCATTCCCCCGGTAAAAGAAGCTATGCAATGTTATCAATCGTTCACTTCCCTGGCAACGAGTTTAGTCCGGTATTTGTTAGAACTTCTAACCTGACAGCAAAAGAATACTTAAGAATACAGAGAAGTAGAGTATTCACTCCCGTCTGTTCTGCTGAGAAAATTATCGTCTCAAAATGTTTTGGGAGAAAGCTGGCTATTTTGGTATAACGTATACGTTTTGAAATTTGAGGAAATAGACCGTTTTGCCCAACAACAGTTGTGTTCTCTTGTGTTCTACTTGTGTTCCCTTTGTCTCCACTTGTGTTCTACTTGTGTTCTCTTGTGTTCTCTTGTGTTCCATTTGTGTTCACTTGTGTTCTCTTGTGTTCTCTTGTGTTCTCTTGTGTTCACTTGTGTTCCATTTGTGTTCATTTGTGTTCACTTGTGTTCCACTTGTGTGGTGTTTTAGATTAGATCAATTAAAATCGTCTCTCTGCTACTGCCTTCTCTGCAATAAAAATTTCCAAGCTGAAACAATTCTTGCACCTCATCCTGGCCCTGGCATCACATCGGCCATTTTTCTGCATCCTGACTAAGAACAAGTTCCTGTTTGTTTACGCACTGCCCGGGAGGGGGGGGGGGGCACTTGACCTCAAAATGTACGGGGGTGTGCCTCTGAGATCTTGAAATTTTTACCCTGTGTGGGAGCAATTTTTTCAAATAGCAATTTTTACCCTGTCTGGGAGCAAACTGGCAAAAAACAATAGCAAAATTGTAAATTCCTTCTCTCTTGGAGCACTTTTGTGAAAAAGAATACCCTGTTTGGGAGCAAAATCGCTAAAACCGATACCCTGTCCAGTGGCACATACCCGCTACAAAAATTATCGAAGTGCCCCCCCCCCCGGGACGCACTGCTCCTTCTTTGACCCCAATGGCCACCATTTGTCACGAACTCGGAGCTGCTCGTTTTTAGGGTCCGGTAAATAAGAAGCATCTATTAGTCTTTTCAGAAAATTATATACATAACAGCTTACTATTTACGAAGCTAAACGTTTGACTTTTCAGCGCCTACATCTTTCTTTTCTACTCACTAGACCAGTTCTTTTCTGTCCTTCGGTCGCCTTCTCTCTGCCAGGGGCGCAAATGAGGGGGGTGTGGGGGGGGGGGGTGTGACACCCTCCCAATAATTTCACCACCCGGTCCCAGTCGCTATTTGACAGGAATAAGGTCGATCCCGATCCGGCTCTGAACTCGAACTGTTTCTGTTTTTCAGTAGTTCTAAACATAGTTGCACCACCGCGCTTTATTACAACCAAAGTCGGTCCCGATTGCCGATTCTGCTCTGAACTTACCGCGCTGTATTACAGTAGGCCATAGTGGTGATGTGTCCGTGGAGGAACCAATTAACGAACAATGTACGGGGACAGAGTCGGTCCCAATCAATCCGGCTGCCTTACATAGCAGTGGTCCCCATAGGCATTTGCCCCCTACTTCTGTCAAAAGATCTTCCTCGAGATTCTTTCAAAAACAAGGAGAAAGTAGCTGGGTATAGGTAAGGTAGGGTAAGAATTTTCCAAGAAATGCTGGAGAGTGACTAGGAGAGTCATTCTAAGTCAAAGTAAGGTTTGCATTTTAAAAAATTGTCCCAGACGTACTACCACAGAATGTTCACGGTTTCTATTTCGGGGTCAAGCAAACATTGGATTGTGAGAAGCGTTCTAAGACAATGTATAAGGTCTTTGGGAAAAAAAAATTTCAAAGATGGTGATTTATAGAAAACTGGTACAAAATTGCCAAAGTTCCTAATTGGTAAAGATGGGATGGAGATAGGGATTCTAAGCCAAAGAAAATGATGTATAATCAAAACTCTTCCTGGGGATGTTAACTTTTAGAATAAATTTCACAAAATGATCAAAAATTATGTTAATACCAGCAAACATGGGATCGAGCGAGGCGGTCTAAGCCAAAGTAGAGGGCATGTCCTCAAAAAATTTCCTGGCCCTCAGGAGCATAGGTTTCAAATCTTTAAAAAGGTCAGTGTAAAATTATGTGACCTATTTATTTGAATGGAATGGCTTGAAAGAAACTCTAGCTACTTTGTAATAATTCTACCGTTGGACTTTTCAGAAATCTTCAATATTTTCAGAATTAGAGTGCTTTTCTTCTTTTTTAAAAATTCAAGAAAAATTTGGAAAAAAACTTAAAACCATCGTAATTTCTAAACTTTTTGAGGAAACATCGAATAATTTCCCAGAAAAACATAGTTTATGAACGTCTACAATAAGGTATCAAGCAAAAGTCTTTCACTCTTCTGGTTTGCGATTTAGAAATTTGATGACGTCACATCCTCAAATGAGTTGAAATATGAAATACGCTGTAATTTCAATAATATTCAAATTTTCTGAAAAGTCCAACGGTAGATTAATAGGATAGTAGCTAAAGTTGCTTTCAAGCCATTCGATTCAAAGAAATGTGTCACTGAATTTTACACCGACCTTTTTACGCCAATTTAAAGATTTGGAACCTATGCTGCCCTCAGGCCCCTTTGTTTTAATATCCCCCCAGTTAATTTGTCCTGGCCACGCCGCTAAGTATTAAAAATATTTTCAGAGTTTTACCGGGTTTTACAATATCAAAAGGATAGTTTGTGCTAAAAATGCTCAGTTAAATTTTGTGAATCAAATAACGCACAGCAATCTTTAATTGATTCCGTACAAGCAACCTTGCATGCCTCAAAAAGATGCCTATTTCGTGAGGTTTTAAGCGGACCATCGTAATTCCATATTTAGGGAAGACGGCTAAGATGCTAGCCAGAGACAACTTAATGTCAGTTACAGTCATGTTTTGTTCCGTTTCGATCGTTGGGAAAACATTTTGTCTGTTATAGTTGTATTTTCGTTAAATTATTACAGTTAGGAAAGCGTTATTTTTCATTTATTGGCAACAATTTATTTCGCGAAAAATCGGTCCCTCGCGAAAAAAACTCGGTCCTTCGAAAGCACACCCCCTTAAACAAAATTTGCATTTCCGCCCCTGCTCTCTGCTACGCCCACTTCTTACAAAAACAAAAGCATGGAAAACAAAAGAAATACTGCCAATAAAATACGTCACAATTGTTTTGGCAACTTCACCCCAAAGAAATCGCTTTACCATAACGCTGGCCCGGGGGGGTGGGGGTACTTCATTGTGAAGTCATACTGGACGTGCCGCTCATATGGGTGGGTTATTTCATCTGAAATTCCCTACACATGGGTCCGATATTTGGCTTGATTCTGATAAAGGGGTTGGTATTTTAGGATTTTCTTACCAATGGGTCCCGAAAATGGGTCCCATGATGATTAGCCGCAAAAGGGCCGCAAAATTACCGAAAAATCTCTTTTTGCATTTTGCTGTTCTTTAAAAAAGGGTTTCAAAATCAATCAAATTCATACGCATGGGCTTGAAATTTCCCGATATTCATGCAAATGGGTTCGAAAATCTCGAAAATCGCGTCATACAAATGGGTCCTTTTGTCAAAGTCCAGATTCAGGTCGGATCATGGTCAATGAAGTACCCCCCCCCCCCCCCGGGGAACGCTGGTAGTTTTGTTGTTCAATAGGCTCCAATGCATCACATTCGTCTGCAATTTTATCTTGTATCTTGTACCTTTAGACAAAGTGAACGACAATTACGACATCTTACCAGTTACCACCTAAGACTAGAATACCCCTAGAAGTAACTAATCGTCAATCAATGCGTGCATCTGGTTTCTAAGTTTCATTAGAGCCGTGTTTCTCGATTATGTTAGAAGTTCTGTCAAACAAATTGCATCGTGTTCCGTAATTTTTTATATTCTTACTATTTCATTAAACGTGTAGCAATTTTCAGAAAAAATCTCGGTGCTTTGTGAATTTTGCCAGATCTTTTTCAGGAGGGGGGGGGGGCTTTAGGGGGTACCAGAACTCGCAAACCCGCACCAAAACTTGCAAAAACCCGCAAACCTGGAGGCAAAACACCCAAAACCCAAAACTGCACTTTTGAACAAAAATTTTAAATTTTCGCAAGAATTTTTTAAATCTGTGATTTGGCCCTAGCACCCCCAGCTCGTCCCAGCTCGTCCTGAAAAACATAAAACCCGCAAATGCCACAGGATATAAAGACGTAAACTCGCACATACATGATACTGGATGATACATGGTTTGAATTTGGGCTTACCCCTATTTGGACTGGGTTGAAATTTTAGCATTTTTGCCCCAGGCAGCATTTTTGGCATCCCCCCACCTCTTTTATTCCGAAACTAGAAGAGATGTAACAATGACACTTATACCAATTTTTCTTTGGATAATAAGCTTTCCAATTTTAACGAAAGAGTTAATTAGTAACGTGGTTTGTTGCTAGCAAAACAAAACAATAAGAAAATGACCAAATTGAGCTACTGGCTTAAAAAGCAAAATTCGTCCAGATCAACAGGAGATAACAGGCAGAATTGTAGCCAAAAGTATCAAATAACAGTAGAGGAAGATATTTACACAGCAATTTTATCAACTTAAATTGCATTTTTTTATTTAGAAAAGGCTCTAGGGAGAGCAATATTGTTCTGGTAAATTGCGGACACAATCTGGTCAATGGCTGCGACAGGGCTTTAACCCTATAGTGGTTGGGCTATCTGAACTACCCTATTTTGGTTGGGGGGCAAAATAACCCCCCTATCTAACTCTTGACTGATAATAGGTAGAGTAACCAGATTTGGTCTGCTAATAGCTCCGGGCATGTACTTTTCAAAAATATAAAAAGTAACCTAAAATTTGCCACAGATATTGCTCACGTCAGCATTTTCCTTTGTGTGGTCCAGAAAAGCGGCAAAATCAGCCAAAATCAGGAAATATCAGATAAAATCAAATTTAGAGCACAATTTCCATCCAAGCATGAAAATTATGATAGAATACATCAAATAACACTACTCTGCAAAAGAAATTTGCAAAATATTGCGATTTTGCTACTTTTTTCGCGAGAATTGAGATTTGAGAATTTGCGATTTTGACAGGGTCAGTCCCGGNACAATTTCTTAGAAAAAGACTGTATGGCAAATAAAAGAAAAAGGAAACAAAGCGGCAAAACGTAACGGTGTGCTCTGTTTGATTTAGGTTGGAATCTTGCCATACAGCACAATGAAGTACATTCTCCTGTTTACTGCCGTTGCATTTGTTTTAGCGGCCAATGGTAAGTATTTCATCATCATCGCGTGTCAACTTGTGACATCGCTTTATTTAGTTGACACCAAATGACTTGAAACTCTTCTTTGTCAATGTGATAGATGGAAGCCGGTATTTAATTTTTCATTTAATTTTATCTTTTTTACCCATGGTAGCCCCTTAGTCAAAGGACTTATTTACAGGGGGCCATGCTAAAATATACAAAAATATAAATTAAATTTCTAATACAAATTCAAACTAATCTAATTACAATTTCAAAAATATTTAATATAACATAATTGATATGGTAAAGACAAGGAAAAGTAAAAGGAAAGATCAAAGTTTCTCCATTGACAGATGATCATTGTATGGCTTTTATGAAATTCTTTACAGTTGATGTATTTTTAGCCTCTTTTGAAAAACCATTCTAAAGTTTCGCACCCTGGCAAGAGAAGCATCTCTGTCCTGTAGTGGTTCTTAGAAAAGGGACTCTTAGGTCATAATCCGAATTTCTAAGAGACCGTGTTGTAGAGGCGTTTACTTTTTTAAACATGTAGCATGCCATATGCTAGGGTATGGACTGCGGAATGCCATATTTGTGCAAGAACAACGGCGCCGAAGTCACGGAGGCAGCAGCTGCAGTTGCTTCTGTCACACTGATGGGGCCGCACAGGGCAGCTAGGGTACTTTTTGACTCACGGTACGAAGTACAAGTAGAGTCTATGGGGTGATAGGCGACTCCTGTTTCCTGTGTCCTGTGTTCTGTTTCATGTGTCCTGTGGTCATTGCTGTTTGTCATGGCACGAGGGTTGTATAGAAGCGTATAGAAGAGACAATGAGTTGGTTTAGAGCCTAATCAGGGCGTGCATGGCATTTAACAGCTAATGGAGGAAAGCTTGCAGCGTGACAGGAGAGAACAATGTAATGGAGTTTTAGCGCATGCGTCTTGGAGTCAATGTCTTGTGGAAGAACAGAAAACGCGCATTCTCAGAAGACGATAGCCTAGCTGCGAGAGGTGAAGTGGATGAATTAGCAATGGTATTTACCTCACAGGAGACTTTTAAAGATGTTTCAAGAAGATTTTAGCAAGATGCTAACAAAATGAACATGTAATCTCGTCAGGAAGCAATAAGCAGCTTCTGACATGCAAACAAGAGAGTAGGAGATTGGAAGTAAAACTGCCTGGTAGAATACAGTAATACAATAGGCCTACCATGTCGAAAGCATCGGCATCCAAGCGAAAACGATAAACAACTTCATCGCTTTTGTCAGTTCGTTCTCTGTTGTTCATCTTTTCACTTACTCATCAAGGAGCAGACAATGACGAGGTAGGATTAAACAAAGAGCAATTTTGTGTTGATATGGCTTTCAGCGAGGGAAGATTATAGTTGAAAGGAAATTGTAGAGCATAAACATATGACATTACAATGAACTCCCGGATGCTTATTGGAATTTTTGCAAGAGCTATAACATTGGAAAATGCTGTTTTGGTTCATCAATGCACAGGTAGCGGGGGAAATTAGTATATGATGGAAATTAGTGTAAAATCAATAATTAGTGTAAAATCAATACGAATACCTCTCTTTCTTGCTTCAACTAATTATTGATTTTATACTAATTTCCATCATACACTAATTTCCCCCGCTACCTGTGATCAATGAAGCTGTTTATCACTGCAAAATAGTAAGACAAAATGGCCGATGGTTTTAGTCATCAGACAAATTTGGTCTTCTGAAGATCATAGCTCCATCATTTTTCAATGGATTTTTACGGGAATGGTAGCAAATTTTAACTGAACATCTGAAGAGCAACATTATCCAAAAGTTTGGCGAGAATCTTTTTCCGTTTCGTCGCAATCTTCAGGGAAACGGGGCACAATTTTTTTGGGACACCCTGTATGTATAGGACCAGAGATCTGAATGACTTCAGATTCTCCAACATTTCATTGTTTGTGAGTGGCGCAGTGCAGTGGCATGTTCGAGAAACTTTTGGTATGAAGATCCCGGGTTCGATCCCAGGCTGGGGCACATTTGATTTTCCAATGGTGGTAGCCCACTCATGATAAATATTATTTCACCATGTCAGCTTATGCCGCATGATTTAAAATTGTGTATGTATATATATATATATACATACACAATTTTAAATCATTTAAATCAAATATAACTGTCGAATAATCAAGTATAAACAGTATATATTTTCAAAAGATTTCATATTTTATTGCAAACTATTGTTACAAGTACCAACCTGTGACTGTACGTTTTACTTTATATACCATTGGCTAAGAAAATTAACTTTGTCTGACACTTAAACGTTATGCCAACGTCCGTGAGTCCCCCCAGAGGGTCCTTTGATTCACAAATACTTTCCTGCTGTCTCTAAACAGAACATGCGCACTACTAGACAAGCGCGCTGGTCGCCTTCCAAGAACTACTGCAGTAGAGGTCAGCCTTTGTCCTCTTCACGTTTTGTTCAGTGTTTGTTTGTTTATCTCAATTCATTCATGAACAAAACAAAGTAGCTAACATAATATATACCGGGTGAGTCAATAAAAACAATCCCCATTTGCAAGGCCACTACTCCCTGGATATCAAGACGATAATATTAGCAAATATACTAGAAATAACAATAGTTAGTGAGTGCGGCGTTTTGAGTATTGGAATCGAGCAGAGGCAAATTATGGAACAGTTATTAATAACAGGCCTTTCTAGTTCTGTTGGCATTACAAGGTGGAGGCCGTTAGATACCTGTCTTGTAACCCGCTCGTTCTTGCAGTGAAATTGCAATCAGTTCTGTTGACATAAAAGATCAATGCCCCTCTCAAAAATACTTCAGCTACTACTGTTATCATTAAAAATTTCAATCATCCATGAACGTTGTTTCGTCACCACAGCTGAAATCAGACAAATAAAAATTCCACTAAACAAGAGACAGATTAAGAACGCTTTGTTACCACTGCCTTTGACGTTTGGCCCGTGTGACCTTGTTTACCGCTCTTTATACCAAAATAGGTTGTTTCGTCTCCACAAATGAAATCAGACAAATATACATTCCACAAAACAAGCGATGCTTTGTTACCACTACTTGTGACGTTGACCCGTTTGACCTTTGACCCCCGCATACATCCATTAAATCGATCTGATTCAACTCGAATAGATTTGCGGCTTCGCCGCAATTATTTAATAGTGGACATGTTCAAATCAATTTTAAAATTTACCTGATTGAACTCAGCCACTCCGTTCTGAAATTATCAGCGATTTTCTCGAGAAAGCACATGCAAGAAACCTTCAAAACAGACCTAAAATCACGACAACATTTCCCTGATATTTCTGCCTTACAGCTATGACTTCAACACGTTTTGGCATGTGTTATCCTCATGGGAGGACGAAGACAAAATAGGCATTTTCTAAATTATGTGACATAGTAAAACGAAGGCACACGGACAGGCATTACAGTATTACATTTGTAGTTGGGTTCATCTCATCGTTTTATCAAAACTTCAAAACTTTTCAAAATGCTGAAATTGTCACGGACGGAGAAAGAAACAAATGAGGAGGTGTTTCAAGGAATGAGTGGAAAGTGAATACTGATCATTACCTTCAGGGAAACTTAAGATATTTTGGGCATTTAGTACTGCTAGATAATATCTACAGAACATTATTAGAGGGATATATAGACGGGAAGAGAGGCAGATGTCACCTATGTGAAACACGAAACATGAAGAAGAAGAAAACTTTTTAAATTTTCTATTGATTTTGTTCGTTTCGTAAGCAATTCCAAATCTGTGGCACAATGGACTTTCAATGTTTCAATGTTTGAGTGGAAAACAACAAAGTACGATTAACATATGGGCTCAAATCTTTAAAAAGGTGGTTGTAAAATTCTATAACATGTTTCTTTGAATTAAATGGCTTGAAAGGAACTTAGGGTACTTCGCTGTAAATCTGTCGTGGAAATTTTTTGATACCTACATTATTTTCAAAATAGCAGCATTTATTATATTTGAGGCTGTGACCTCATCAAATTTCTAAATCCTGAACCAGAAGAGCTACAGATTTCTGCTTAACACCATGTTGTAGACCTTCATAAACTATGGTTTCTTGAAGATTGTATATTTTTTCCTCTATTGATTTAGAATTTATGATGATTTTAGTTTTTCAAAATTTTCCTTGAATTCTTTCAACAAAAACAAAAACCCCGCCATTTTGAAAACAATCAAGATATCAACAAATTTCCGCGACATATTTACAGCAAAGTACCCTAAGTTCCTTTCAAGCCATCCAATTCAAAGAAAAAGGTAATATAATTTTACACCCACCTTTTTAAAGATTTGAAAGATTTGTGCCCTATGCTAGTACGATTAGGATTAAGACTGTGCCTGTGTTCCCATCTGTCCTTGTTGAAACTTTCATCAAGGATGGACTGGAACACAGGCTAGACTTTGCAAATTGCAGATCAAATTCTTACAGGTTATATTTTTTCAGTTGCAGCAGAGACTGACGAAGCGGATGAATTTGAAGATGATATTCAAGACAACAACGACAAGCTTGATAACGATGAAGATGAAGGTGGGTACAGAGAAGAAGGAATGTTTCAGTTTCAGTTTATTCATTTTAAAATTCTCAACATACAAATAACTGCAAAATCAACAAAAGAATTAGCCAGGAAAATAATACATAAAATAACAGTTATATACAATGGGTGGACAAAAAAACAACAATAGCTAATTGCATGCTGGGAATTTCCTAAAAGAGGAGCTCTCTCAGTAGGTAGACTAATCGTGGAGAGAGCACCCCCTAATTGTCATTGTATTTATGAATTTCAATTATAGTGTACGGTTAGAAGAGGGCCTAACTACTCCCTCTTCTAACCGTGCACTATATATGAATTTTAATTAGATATAAGTGACAATTGCATAAAAGAAGTTCTGTAAGGTAATTTCATGAGGGGAATGTAGAGGTTCGAGAGTAGAGATGTAAAAATTTCACCTTTGACAAAGGTTGGCGTTAAAAATCGAGGTCAACTAGAAATTAATCATAGGAAATAAATCAGAGAAAAGGTCAAAATGTGGGTAGCATTGTTGCTTTCGCCAGCAGTACCTCTGGAACGTTATATCTGATGAGATAAAGTCAAGCCAATCTATAGCCTCGTTCAAACATCATATAAAATCATGGAATGGAGACAACTGTAAATGCAACATCTTTAATTAGCTGACACTGTAAATAATGTATTTTTGTAAATAGTTGGTCTGAATTAGTTGCCCTATCTTTAGCGTAAACTATGTTTGTATCCAACTTTAAATAAATTCTTTATTATTATTATTATTATACCTCGCTTTTAATGAAGTTTCGAAATCGATATTTATGCTTTTTGGCACATACCGAACATCGGCAGAAGTAGTAAGTCTAAGTCCAGAAATAAGAATGAAATATTAGTGATTCATGGCTGAATCGTACAGCTGTTCTATCAATAGCGATACTACGACAATGTAACTAAGGTACTCTACTACCAGGTTGACGATTTCGAACGCTGTGTGGCTTCTAAGGCCAACGAAGCGCTGCCCTTCCCACATTTTCCATCTTACAAAATAGGTTTCTACGGGTTCTGAACATGGAATAAAGATGCTTATCACCAGAGTCACTTGTTTCCCTGTGCTCTTTGACTCGAATGATGTCACTTCTGTCAACAGAGACTCGTGTAAATCTAATCTGAAAAATGTGACCCTATTTAGACCTTATGGCGGCAATCAGCTCGCAATTTTCTACAAAGTCCATTGTCATTTATGCTTCAACGTACACTACTTACAAATGCTGCGCTTTTGTCATGAACTTTGTACCGAATGGGATTTTTGCTGCATTTGGTTTCTGTGAGGTGATAACCGAGAGTGGGCCTAGGCAGTGTCATCTTTGTCCTGTTTCATTTGAAGTCCCTGTTGAGCAAGGTTTACCGCAGGGACACAAGGCACATAGGTAATCAGTCCAGTGAATACCCAATAAAGCCTGGTTCTCACTCGGCCATTGAAGTCGTTGGAACAAACGACCATAACGAACCATAAGACACAAAAGATCTAAAACCTGCCGACCCCAATGACTGAGTTTTTACCGTTTACATTCAGTCTTTCGTGTTTTTTTCAGTCGCGTTCGCCACGAATCTAATTACAACTCCAGTGACTGCCTACAAACTACGCTACAATACTACAGAGACGATGCCACGGGCAGCAAAGTACTAATATCTACAATTACACAGGGACCGCGGAGCCGGGGGAGCTGGAGTGGCTGAACCCCTTCCCCCAATAATGTTCAACTTATATGTTCTAGTCTTTTAAGAAATTATGTTTATATCAGCAAGTATCAACTACAGCTCATAACATCAGCACTACAGAAATTGCAACTATTATTATCAATAGAAATGAGAACAAGATACGAAATTTTGGGAAATTTGATTGAAAGTTGGATCTATTGCCGATACAAATTTATGATTCCATATGATCTTCGTTTTGAAATGTAATAAATCCGCAGACCCCCCTTAGACATTCTCACTGCTTTCTTGTCCCCTCAATCCAAAAGATGCTCCGATGTCCCCGCCATTACACGAATAAATTAAAAATTACATAAAACTACACGTAACTACTACGATAACAAAGAAAATTTACATATACACATAGAAAACGAAAACGAAGCTACATGTTAAGGTTTGCAACCAAATAATTGCGAGTGTGGGTCCAAAGTTGAGACCTAAACATTAGTAATTTGAAAACTTGAATATTTGGCTGCAAGCTTCCTTCTGATATCACATACAGAAGGGAATTCGGAGTTCTAGTTATAGGGATATGATTAATCTTCACTCAAAGCGTTCTGTTTCGAAAATATAATTTATTGGCTTAAAATTTTCATTCCCGTATAGAAGAAGTTGCAAAATATTGTTGTCTGGAGCTTGAGATTTTTCTTTTGACAGGGATGGAAGACCCACGACCAAAGCCTTTTGTAATTTGGTGCAGATTTGGAAAAGTCAGAACATGTGGTTATGAAAAGGTATGTGGTAAGCCTTGGTGGAGACCATACCACTGCCGATGGGCCTGGAGATGCCGTTGTAAATGCAGACCTGGTTATTGGTACACCTGCACCAAACAACGAGTCTGCAAGAGAAAGTGGTTGGTTGGCAAAAAGACATGCTCCATTAGGTACACAAATTGCAAATGCTATCGAAGAACGCATGGCTGAACTGTTACCAACTAAGGTGAGTGAACGCAGTGAACATTTGAAAGAACATTTTTGTATTTGATTCAATTCTTGCATGGGTGTATTTTGAAATAGTCACCCATAAGTGAATATTTGGTATCCTTCCTCAGTAAGAACAGTACCCCTTTACGGTGCTTCACACCCTCTATAAATACAGAGAAATATTTGGCAGCACTTTATCTGTGGTGATAGTATGCAGCTTTAACAGTGAGTGTATCATATAGCCAAACACGAACATTCTTAAAAAAGCCAAACTTAAAAAGAGGCTGTACCACCGTTTCATGGAAATTCTTGCAAAATGGGATGTATTAATACTCTTTTTCTAAAGCTACTCTAAGACTTTTTTGGAAAATAGCAACACATTCTAGCAGTGGCGGCGCCAGCTGCAAAAAAGTGGAGGGGAGGAATGAAGATGGGGGTCTGGGGAGCCCCCAGGAAACATTTTAAGGGCCACGCCCTTTTTACCCTCAGAAAGCATCCTTATTTGTCTATTAAACTCTAGAGATAACTATCTAGCCCCTCCTTGGATATTTTCTCAACGAATTTAGACGACCTCGGAGGACTGACCTCGGAAAAAAGTAGGGGGTTTCAGACAAGCCCCCCCCCCCGTGGCTCCGCCACTGCATTCTACTAGATTAAGGATCACAGATTTTGTGTATGCTTTTAAAGATTCCATTTTCCAATGATTGTTGGGGGGATACAGACCAATTTCGAGGAGGGCTGCACAAAGGTCTTTCACCCAAATACCAAATTGTGCTGGGGAATTACAGCGTCCGTTGTCTTCAGTTAATTACATAGGACTTTTTGGATACTATGGGATCTTGTGCCCCTCGCACAATGTGCCCCCTAGTCTCCCCAGAGTTTCAAAAAGCCTAGCCTGGATAGGGTTAAAATTGATTGAAAAAACTTGTCGTTCCATAGAATTTAGTAAAATTGAGAATTAGTAATTGTAACGTAAACAAACATGGGGTGAGACAAGCCAATATCGACATTTTGATGTGTAATATAGTGATGACGTGATGGGACTATAAGCACGAGATATGACATTCAACAGTAAGGAATGCGGGATTGGTACCAGATTGTATATTTGAGAAAATAAGGCTCAAATCCTTACTGGTTGTCAAGAGCACGCGGAAATCATCCAATTTCACGCTAATCAGCCAATGAAATCGCCACTTTCTAACCTCGTGATACAAAATCGATCGTTTGAGGTGAATTTTCTAGTACCCTCACAAAAATTGGAATGGATGCTAAATGAATGCAGTTATTCGAATTTGTTTTTGACAAATCAGTTGCAGAGATGTCCGTCCAGAGTTATTTACATGTATCTTATTTGGTGCCGGAGCTGCATTCATTTTCCGGTCGAAGGATTGACCTTCATTAAAATATCGATAGAAATCGCTACAAATGAGATATAAAGATAAGGATTCCAGCGATTGTGCATACAAACCTGAGCAATAACCCAACCGCATTCACTTCTATTAGATCTCAAAATCGCAGCAATTTTCAGTGACTTCTGGCAGAGGTATCATCTGGGCCTAAGCTTAACCCTATTTCTACCGGGGGGGGGGGGGGCAAAAAACTTCCGGGGCAAATCATTATCTGATTAGGTCCTTTAATTTGGAATGAAAAAGTTTGGGGTTTTGGAGACTTTTTCAAAAATTTAATGGGCTTATTAAAAGTAAAAATTTTTTTCAAATATGGTAAACATGGATCATTTATTCATTTTTTTTTCACCACGGGGTGGGGTGGAAAAAAAAAGAGGGGTGTCAATTTTTTGCCANTCAAAATGGTAGACACTGATCACGTGATCAACTTCTTTTCGACACGTGGTCGGGTAGTAAATAAAAGAAGTGAGTCTAGTTTTTGCCAAGGTAATCAGAGATCATCAAGAATACCACAATTCGATAGCTCTCAATGAGAGCTTTCAAATGATGTATAATTTTATTCATTTTAGATGACGTCAGCAATTTTAAAATTAATGACGTCATCAAAGTTTATGACGTCGTATAATTAATAACAAATGTACTAAATAATTTTTTTTTGTCAAATATGGTTCTCTGGATAGTTTTAAATGATTTTAAGGCATTTTAAAGTATTTGCATCGGTAATTAGGGCTTTTAATGAAAGAATGAAAAACCGGTGTAACTAAATAATTAATAAATGAAATAAACAATGAGTTTAAATAGATATAATATTGCTGATTTTTACTGCTTGATGATTTGTGATACATTCTAGAGCCATTATGAAAGGAATTATTAGATAAAACCGTAGATATTGTTAATTTTGTGAATAGTTAGAAAATATCGCATTTTTCCGCCATTATGACGTCATACTGACGTCATGGATGTAATGAAGAATGAAAAAAGTGCCCTATTGTGTAGATTTTGTTACTGTGCACCGTATTTTTTTTTTACATTCCAATAAAAAGTTTACAATACATATTACTAAATACACTACTTACAAATTACTATACAATACTACTAAAACGTTACCACGAGGAGCAAAAGGCAATATCTACCCCGCGGCCATTACATAAAGGTAAACTACAGCACAGTACACCACTTTAACGAAACATCCGCCACTGAGGACGTTTAAGGCTGTGAAGTATAAATCTTTTGACTCCAGATCCGGATCCAGCACCAAAACCCCAGCCCATGCGCAACATGAAATTGCACACAGACCAACGCCCCAGTACCAAACCCGAATCCGGAACCAAAATAATTTCATGAAAAGTAAATTGGAAAAATATCCATAACGGCGGCTGTTCGTCAAAGTGGTGTCTACATTTAAGACAAAAACTAAAATTAAAGTTGAAAACAATGATTGCAAAAACGACTTGGGTGGCTTATGGAGGGGTGGGGTATAGGACTTCAATCGAATCGACCAGTTTTATGGATAAAATTTAACGTAAGCTCAAGGATATGTCTATTCAATGAGTCAGGAAAATCTTTATCACCATACAATAAAAGTTGTAACAAAAGTTCATTTGCAAGATTTCCATATCCAAATGGTCGTATTAATGAATAGATTCCAGCGAGGAGGTCTCGTCTATGTACATCAAAGCAAGGGCAGAGCAACAAGAAGTGTTCCGTATCTTCAATGCCATCGTTTGTTGGACACATTGGGTTTGTGGTATCTCTAAAATTGTGTTTAAATTTGTGATAATTTAACTTGCTGAGACCGACTCTCAGTTGAGTTATATAGGATAGGCCTTTTGGGTCATGGATCCCATAAAAAGGTTTTCCAGGGGGGCGAATGACTGATAGCAGCTTTTGCTTGAAAACAGCAACAGACGATGCAAGTCTAATCTCAGGTTTAAGTTCATTCCATTCAGCCAAACAGTGAGGATAGAAACTAGATTTAAATTTGTCAGTCCTTGCCCTTATTTGCCCGATAGCGTCATGTTTGCGAAGAGAGTACTGAAACTGCTGAAGTGGCGGAATTGGATCCCTTGTATAGTCTGGAGTTAGATTGTTTACAATTTTATAGAATAAAGTAAGGCGTCTACTCCACCTACGAAGACTTAAAGATTCCCATCCAAGCTCAGCGTACAACTTCTCTCTAGATGTTCCCCTCCATGCTCCCGACACAGCTAAAGCAGCAGAGTATTGAACGGATTCTAGCTTTTCCATTTGATTAGACAAAGTGGTATTTCCGCTGAACTCGCATAGTTTTGGTGGATCATGGTATATAACATCTCCATAGTCTAAATGGGGTCGAATATAGAGCTTGTATAGTTCGTTAAGGGTGTTCCTAGGCAGATAGCTAGAGAGAAATCTCAACATACCAATACCTTTTCTTGTTTTGGAGATAGCTGCTTTGATATGGGTAGAAAAAGACAACTTTGAGTCCAGNTTTAGGATCTACTACAATTATTTTAATTGTTTTCAAAACTTTTAAAGTGAATGACCTGAGCTATAAGGTGCCAGTCTATAAATAGGACTAAGACAAACCAAAACATGTCTTTGTGTTCTTTGGCTTTGCTTTCTTTCCCCACGCCTTGAATGATCAAATACAATAGGCTATTTATAAACCTATGAGATCTCATCTTTTAACTCAGGTCATTCACTTTAACGAGTTCTTTCAATAGAAAGAAAACCGCTGTAATTCTGAAAATAATCAAGATATCAGAACTGTTGCATGTAGGATTATAGGAACTTACCTGAAGTTCCTTTCAAGCCATAAAATAGAACGAAAGATGCATTAACCATCCGTGCAATGTTTTTTAAAGATTTGGAGGCTATGCTTGGTCAGTTGAGCAGTTACCAGAAACAGTGTGTTTTACAAGATCAGATGAAGTTGACAATGACTTGCCCCTTGTGGCAGTGCCCTTTGTGGCATCAAATTAATTATCTAAACCCATTATGGTATTGCCACTTGTGGTAAAAAAATCATATACTTCAGAAACGCCTATTGAGGCACCAAACAATAGTGACTTTCCCCTTGTGGAAAGAACAAATTAATCTCTCCTTGTTGTGAATGCCAGTGAATCGCCCATTGTGGCAACAGATTCTACTTCTACAGAAATGCGCATTGACGCAAACAATACAAAATTGCGTAGTGAATCTGATCAACCAGGAAGCTCAATTGTTTTTGGAAATATTTACCAAGGTTATTTCTTTAATGATACACAAGAGAATAGGGATTCCCCATTTCTGTCTTTGTTTGCAGGACTTGAAAATGCTTTTACAGAAAACAACAGTGCAATTTTCATATTACATGGGTACATGGTATCAATTATTCACAATCCAAATTGAGGGTTTTATTCATTTGATCCTCATGCAAGAAATGCTCTTGGCATGGCTGATGTTAATGGCAAGGCAGTGCTGTTGAACTTATCAAATCTTATTTCCTTGAAATATTTGCAGCTGCTTGCTACAGCACTTAACCCTATTCTAACCGGGTAAATTTTTTTCGATTTTCTACCGGGGGGGCGTTTTTCGCCCCCCTAATTATCTCCGCAACTATAACAGCTATCATAATGAGACTTGCACCGTTTCATAATTGAACAATGGAGAATCCAAAAATAACATTAACTAGTTTTTAGTCACGTGACTGGTTGCTAGGCAACCAAAAACAATGCAAATTTTGACGATATCGAGCTAATAGCATAAAAAGTTATATTTTTTACTAAATAACTGGGTAGAATCACCAAAAACTATCCAAATACATGCTTGGTAGCCTTACTTTGCAGTTTCATGTAGTTTTATATCAATATGTTTGGTTCCTAATTAATTAACTAATTAATTATGGACAATACGATTCAATGCAAAGTTGTTAGCGCAATAAAGATGCTTAAACACCATCAATTCGCATTTCTTGGTGAAATCAGACGTCTTCTTCATTATTTGAAATCATTCCATGGCTTTTCATGCAAAAATTAGCCATATGCACCTCAAATATAGCACAAATATTTGGATATGCCATAAAAGCCCTATTAAGCCCCAATGGGGTTGGGGAGTTATTTAGCTTCGGAGACTCTTGAGGGGGCTTAGCCCTATCTAGAATGGGGAGGCTGATTCAGCCCTCCCCCCTCAGTTTTTCCCTGCAATTGTTTCATTTAAATCCTAAACTTTTTAGTCTCACTGATGACGTCATAATTTTAATGAATTTAAGTAATAATTATACGTTTACAAACTTCATAATTTGAATACAAAGTCATGTTTTCATGTAAAGTTAGTTCTTCTTCTGCAAAATGATGGAAAATGAGTATGTTATCTCTTTTGAAACAAAATTTGGAGGCAAATTTCTGCAAGTACTAATGTTCGCTATTTTCTGGCCCAAAAGCAAAGAAAAATGATGACGCTATCGAATATACAACAATTAGAGTAAAATAAGTTACATATTCGGATTCTCCACATAAAATTACACGAGAAGAGCCAATCCTCAAGCTTTATCTCTACTCAGTTTTGATTTACTGAGGGGGGCTGAATCAGCCCTGCCCCCGGCAGTGGCGGCACCAGCCGCAAAAAAATGGAAGGGACAAAGGAAGATGGGGGACCGGGGGCGTATCCCTAGGAAAATTTGTCAGGGCCACGCCCTTTTCATACTCAGGAAACGCCCTTTTTACACTCAGAAAACTCCTTTACTTGTCTATCAAACTCTAGAGATAACTACTTAACCCCTCCTAAGATATTTTCTCAACGGATTTAGACGATTTGGAAAACTGACCTCGGAGAAAAGTGGGAGGACTTGTCCCCCCAATTCCTCCCCGTGGCTCCGAAACTGGCCCCCGGCCCTGGAGATGTCAAAATCGCCTGGTCCAGATAAGGTTACAAGAGAAGGGACTTATTAGAGAGGGGCTGCTTTATAATCATATTGTCAAATGACAAGGCTATGAAAGATAACATTTGGGGTCTTTCCCTTCATATTTTTCGGAATCAGCATACAATTGTGCGAGTCAAATACATAAATTCAACGCAATTTAATATTTATTTTAAAATCAACTGTTTTTTTTAATACTTCTCCCTCAAATTTGTCGATCTTACTACTTTAACTGCGAGTGTAGAGATCTACCTCTTCGGAGGAGCGAGCTCAAGGTTTCACCCCATGAGTGCTAGTAAATTTGAAAACTTTGCAACCCTACCTTACTAAGAGGGAGCAAATTGCAAAATTACAGACCCTAATTTTTCCAAGGGGTAAGTCATAATGAACTATTAAGTCTTTTCCCCTTCCTGAAAACCGGTAATTAAGTTTGGAATGACTGGCTAATGGCTACAATATCAATATGTTATACAATTTATTTGCAGAATGATGTTTGCTGTTATCCATAATGAAGAGCTCCCGAGCACTGATAAGATGTTTTGTTTTCCTTACTTATTTTGCTGCTATTTTAAACGATTAGAAAAATTAACTGCTGTATTGTAACAAATCCCAAAAATAGTTTTTAGTGAACAAACTGACTCTTTTTTGCTTTTATACTTGAGAACATGAGGACTTTCTTAATGAGTAATCTAATAGTTAGTGTTAAGGCAGCACGTCAAAGAGAGGCGGAGTTAGAAGTAAAAAGTATGTATGCATCTACCGAGTGAGCAAAAGAAAAGAGAAACTTTCAAAACTCATCAACATTTGATTATATAACCGAGCAAAGAAATTTCTTTATTTGCATTCGTGTCAAAGACTAACTTAATTTTAGATATGCTGCAAGGACTTGAAAATGCTTTGAATTTGCGGGAATTTTCCAGTCTTTGTGGTTTTACAGCTGCCTTGTATTGCAGCATACTTTAAAATCACAAGAAATTATTATCAAATAAAATTTTTATCCTGCACGACCACTTAAAATTGGTTACTTATGTCCTTGACAAAGTAACGGGTGAGCCAGAAAAAAGTTCCCACGTTTGAATTTGATTGTTCTCGCATTTTTATGAGCACTGAAAACATAGGTAATTTCGACTTTACGAACATTTCTTTGTTGTCAGATGCCCGAAAAAGGGCCTAAAACACTTGATCATATTGTCAAGAAAGTCCTTGAACTCAGGGGCGTAACTAGACCCATATTCTTGGAGGGGTGAAAATGGTTTTTGCCCTGCAAAACTGAGTGGTGCCCTGCAGACCTCAAAGCACACGTTCGTCTATGGGTTGGTAGTAAAGGCTTTTTCGATGGCCATTTTTCGTTTAATGATAATTTTCTAGGCAACAAAAAACCAAGTTTGAAACTTAACTGCCTATGAAATACAGAGACCGCGGAGCAAATTTTGGATTGATGGGGCTAGAAAGCAGTGGGAAACTCTGTGGGGGTCTGGGGGCGAAGCCCCCAGAAAAATTTTCTCGACCACGCCCTCTACTTTGGCTATAAATGCGACCAACGCCTTTTTCATAGCTAGAAACGCCTTAGAAAAGATCTTCATTAGTAGCATATTCAACAACTAAATCACCATAAAATCATAAAATCATCGATGAATAAAGTGTACAGTATTGCAATATTTCATCTGATGGCGAAAGGTTCATGTACCACGTACCACGGAGCGTCTTTTGGATTACGGGCAAGGGCCTGAAAGGAATGCCCCGCT
>REGM01000393.1:33041-46071 GCA_004194415.1 Aurelia aurita
CTCTATAAGTCGCCTTAGACAAATGGGAAATCATTCAAACCTGGCAAGGGCGTAGTACTAACCATTCTTTACAGATTGGCAGATTTGGGTGTGGCCATCTCATTAGATGACGTCACTATGACGTCATAATGTTGAAAAATGTCAAAATTTATGTTTATCCAGCTAATTCGTTCTAAAAACGGAAAAAATATCATATAATTCGCTATTTTTCATCTTATTTACCGTTATTATTCATTCTTAATTCAAAAATAATACCTAAAGGTGTTTTTAGACTTTTAGTTTTGAAGAAAATGACAAATACTGATGACGTCACAACAACGAAGTGGGTTTTATGACCAAAAATTGATACAAAACTTGCTAAAAATACTTTAAATGTAATGCAAAACGCAAATCTATGCATTTTCTACAACTTCCGCTGGAAAAAGTTTCAAATTTTGCAAAATTTACCCAAAATGGCGGCACATGTTACGTCATCATTTAAAAATGCTGATATCAGCAAATTCCATTGTTCTTGATAACAAATGAAAGGTCTTTGTTTGCTGATTCTTTTAAGGTATAATAATCAACATTTGAAACTAATTCTGGTTGTAAAAATATCAAAAACATTGATTTTGTCAATACCATCTACCAAATATGGTATTGTCATCTGTCACGTGACTCCCATTGTTCAAAAATTTTATTGTCAAAATGTAGCTAATAGATAATTAGTAATTGTCAGAAAGTTAGAGAGTCATAGCTAATGCCGTTAATAAATGCTCTGCAAAAAACCGACAGGGGGGTAGAAAACATCCCCCCGGTTAAATTAGGGTTAACCTATTCACCTTTCCATTCCCACAAGAATGAAATATTAATCATCTACAAGGAAGCCAAAAAGTTCCACTTTCGAAATTTCATAGCACGAACAGTACTTGGTGGATTTAACTGATTCAAATACTATTTAAATGCTGAGACACCGAAGTATTTTTTTGATTTTTTCACGTTTTTATGAACACTAAAAATATTGTTAAATTCTACTTTACGGAAGTTTCTTGGTCGCGAAATGCCTGAGCAGGGCCTAAAACACTTGATCAAATCCTAATGAATCTCTCAGTAGTTACAGGAAATAGATTCAGAAACAAAAAATACTGAAGTTGTTCAATCCCATGCCCATAAATGTGCACATGATATCTCTCACCCGTGAAAAATCGTGCTTTCTTTGTTGTTCTGTGCGAGGAGTTCTTGATGATTCGATGATGTGTTTTAGGCCCTTTTTCAGGCATTTTACCACCAAAAAATATTTGTAACAACTAATTGACTATCTTTCCAGTGCTCATAAAAACGTGAGAAAATTTTCAAAAATACTTCAGTCTCTCGGCTATCAAGCAGAATTCGATTCATTCTACTCTTGGTGCTATGAATTTTCAAAAGCGGGAACTTTTTTCTGGCTCACCCGGTGTAACATCAATTTAGTTTTATATGCCTTCTGTTACCAGAATCTGCCAAGGCTTTGATTCGATACTGAGTGCTATATCCTAAACTATATTTTGTTAAAATAAATGGCAAGCAAACAAACAAAATGTAGTTTTATATGGAATAGCATAAAAATGAATTTTCAAGGTTAGTGATGCAGAAATATTTGCTGATATTTCAATATTTGCGGTCACTTCAACCCGTATTTCTAAAATTTTGCTTGATTTAATAAAAAACTTATTTAACCAAATATAACTTATCCCAGTTCTACATTTTATCTGCATGAGTAAAATAATTTCATATCAAATGAGGCCAAATTAAATAAGGCAATTGCAGTAATTGCAATTGCAATCGAGGTAATGCAATTACAGTGCTTATACACCCACATTAGTTTTTGGTAGCTAGTAATCATTTTCTACTCATCTTCCACTTTTATATGTGCGTAAACGCAATGGAACAGATTGATTTGGAACTTGCCCAAAAGCAATACAATTATTTATTGCAGGTTTTCACACGAGAACTACAAGTAGAGTTTTATTCCGTTTCATTCCGAGAAGTAGACGGCTCTGAAAATAAGCTGTAAAATCGAATGGAATGGAAAGGAATGATTTAGTTCTCGTGTGAACACATTTTCGAGTGCCCCTTTCCAGTTTTTAGTGTTTATTTCGTGCAATTCGTGCAAGAGGTAATGCTAAATTTCTTCAAAATGAGGTTAGTTATGCATAATTGCGAGACAACACAAAATATTTGCACTCTGATATCGATTGAATTGGGTACGACGTTTCGAGTATAGCCCTTTCACAAGTATAGGAAAATCAATAGAACTGACACTAATCGAGCCAAACAGAGTGTTTAATCAGAAGAATGTGTTTAGTCATTTCTAAATATTAGTTGTAGGACAAATCATATTTCTTGAAATTCATTGCAAAACTCAATCGCATTAGAAATCGGTAAATGAGTGGAATTGGGGCTTCGTGGGAGGGGGGGGGGGAGATTGCTTCCTATTAACAAATATTCAAATTTTTGGTTGGGTTGATACATTTTTCGAGCATCCAATTATAGTATAGACATTTTTACTTGCTAAAAAAGAGGTTTCAATCAAGCGTCCAAATCTCGTAAATTTTGTGAACGAAAACGAAAGCACGATCCCCTTACTCAGTATAAACACGGCTAGATGTGGCATGAAGTCGCTTCGGATCTCGAAACACTTTTTAGAAGTTAATCGATAACTTTACTCAAAGTGAATTAGGAATGGCTCAGTTTATATACAGGCAAGTTTTGTTCGCCTTTTGGGCTTGTTTCTCACTATTTTATTCATTGCTAGCTGATTTTGTTGTGCAACAGTCTAGGCCCATATTCAATCAAAACACAGCAGTGATCTTTCAGCAAATCTTTTCTATCGTTTAGGTCTTTTGTGGCCTTCGTCTGATATGTTCTGCCCAAATTCTTTCGATTGAATGCAATTGTTGTTAACGGTTTAGAAATATGTTTTTAACTAGTTTGCCTCCTATAATGAAGCAATGCTGCTTGAAATATAGAATGCAATTGTTTTGATATTTTCAAAATACACCACAGTAGAAGTCATTGCACATTTTCAGTTGAAAATGATTTTGACATATCTTATCTTTGGCAGGAAGATAAACTAAAATCAGTGATGTCATAAGTAAACCATGTGGTTACAGCTTACCCCATTTTTCCGGCAATGAAGACGTCAGGAATGCACTAAAAGTGTACTTTGTGCCAGTAGAATAAATGAGTAAACAGCCTTATCTCTCTTGGGATGGCAATCGGCAAGATGAAAGAGCTGAAATGAAACCTAATTCCCGAAAAGAACTTTGTGACCCAGTTATTGGCAATGTGGTAAGTTATCGGAAAGTTTCTAATGTGGTATCGGGTATCTTTAATCTGATTTGTATTTCCTTTTTAATTACAAGAACAAATTAAAATTTGCATGCATAGGTATAACTGAGAAGCGTATTCATCTTTAGATATCTGTTTTTTTATTTGTATACTCGTGATGTCTTGTAAATATTTTTATCCACTTTTTTCTAATGTAATATCTGCACATATACAGCGTTGGAAATAATTAGCTTATTACATTTAGCATATTGTAATCCAGCTAAAATAAATTGACAGTAGGATAATAATAATAGTGATAATCGTTCACCGTGCCAAGGTAACGTCACTTATACACTCCCATCACGGAAGTATCCGGACAGCCAAAACAAAATGGCGTCGAATTTGACCGTTGGCCCTTCGACCCCAAAACGGTCCAGCCATTATGCGGCCATTGCAGGGACTGGGAACCAATAATTTTACCGCCAAAAAAATGCTTATCAATCACGTAAGCAAGGAAGAAATCAAAGATTGAAAAACGAATTAAAGTAAACGTGTTTTGCTAACAAACCTGAAGTTAGCTGCGAGGAGGAAAAGCAATCGAAAACAAGGAAGCATCCTTACTTAAAACTATTATTTAAAATACAATTCGAAATAACTTGTTCGCTGGGATAGCATCATTTTGTGCAAAAAAGTCTGAACTTTGGAAATTTCAAAGAAAATTCAAGTCAAATATCGATGATCTGAAGTTATACGGAAAAATGGAGCAGTTGCTGCAATTCCAGGTAAGATCTTGTAACAACAGAATTTATTGCGATTGAAGTCTGAATCAATTTTTTGCAAAGAACCTTTTCAACAACAGCAATATATTGGTTAGAAATTGATTCCCCTGTCTTATTGAACAAAGTAATACCAATTCTAGGACAACCAATGCCAACAGTTTTGACTGCAAGACTTTCAAACAAATTCAACCTTACCTCGGCAAGCACATGTCACAACCTTCAACTTCGAGAAATTCAAATCTAATGTTTTCATTTCCAAGCCAGGTGTCTTTTCGTTATTATTTGAATGATTCTTAAAACTGCGATCTTTTCTGCTTTTAATTTGATACGAAAAATTATCTCCTTTCGTAAAACAGCCTCAAAAACAGGCATTTTGCAGAACATACTGTCTGGTTTTCGGTTGCTTTTCCTCCTCACAGCTAACTTCACGTTTGTTAGCAAAACACGTTTACTTTAATTCGTTTTTCAATCTTTGATTTCTTCCTTGCTTACGTGATTGATAAACAAATTTTTGGCGGTAAAATTATTGGTTCCCAGTCCCTGAAATGGCCGCATGATGGCTGAACCGTTTTGGGGTTGAAGGGCCAACGGTCAAATTCGACGCCATTTTGTTTTGGCTGTCCGGATACTTTCGTGACGGGAGTGTATGTCACAGAGGATAATCTTAGAGTTTAATTTCCAATCAAGGAAGGGGTTATTATTCTTGATACATTTTGATCAAAAAGGCCGCCTTTCTAGAAATAAGATTGAGATCTCCGATACAACAGAGCGATTTGCGATTCTCAAGAAAATAGTGCAGATGTCGCAGTGTACTCAATCAAATGAAAACATGAAGAGAGAGAACAACCATATGGTTGTCTCCTTGATGTTTTTAAGATTTACCCTTAATCAAGTACTGATAAATTCATTTGTTTGTTTAATTTTCTCAATCAACAACATTACAAAAAATGGATTTGGCTTTTTAGCTTTTGCAGCTAACTTAAACGAGGTAGTAGCAGTGCCTCAACACCCTAGACTTATGACCTGAGTCCCTTGTTTCCCAGTGCTGCTTCACTGTATGATGTCGCTGGAGAGACATCAACAAATCAAAGAACGCAGGGAAACAAGGGACGAAAGGTCATAAGTCTATCAACACCCTTGCTGCTTTGAATGCTTTTAAATCTACGAGATCAATCTTCATATCTAGGCTAATTGCTACTATTTTTTTATATAGCAGAGTTCTGACTAAAGTTATTGTACCGTTGATTTCAAGGATGACTCATGGAAGGTGATATCTTCTTTTAAACCAAGTCACCCCACTAACAGTGGCTAAGATTTTCCTTTTTGTTTGGTTCTTTTTACAGGGAGGTAGAATCACCTTGGTGAGAGAATAATTCTACTACCACGAGTAGAGCTACCTAGCGTTATCAAGGGAATTTCTAGGGCAGGATCATTCCCAGAGAAGGAATATCATTTTCTACAATTGGAAACCAACAATTTTCTACAACGACAACAAAGGCAAAAAGTTCTCTGAATTGAATACTTTCCTTGTTGGATTTTCTTCAAATGCCAGAGTATATGCACAAAATGAATTTTACTTAGCATCCAGAAGAAGATAGTTGTCAAGGACAAAAGTCTTAAAGTAGCTTTTCCCTTTTCTACTGAAAAGACTATGAAATCTTCTCTGCGATCCATACAGCTAATAGACCATTTCTCAATTAGGAAAAGGGATGAGGAGAGCGCGACTAATTCCGATTGCATTAGTAACAAGTCAGAAATCTAGGTAATCCTCTTCTCTCCAGTATCAACTGAAATCCGTGCGGAACGGTCACGTTGCTGTGCAAACTAGAATCATTTGCTATTCATTTACTTTTCCCAAGAGTTATATGGCATGTTTTAGGGCCTGATTACATGATCATTGCTGGCCCTGTTATCCGAGCTGGACGATTTTAGGTGAGATCCCTCTGTCAATAGGAGATATTTAATAAATCTGAAACGTGATTATATTGTAAGTGAGCCAATCCTGGCAGCCGGGATTCCATTTCTGCATAACAGGTTGCTGTTCAAAGGGATGAAAAATTGAAGTTGTTCTCCTGTAATCGCTTGGCAGGGCTGGAAACAGGGCTAGCTTTCCAAAGTTTATAACTGCGCATGCACCAAGCCACCATATTGCCAATGATTTTATTTTTCTCTCCAAAATTACTTCGCAGCCCTGGGATGAATTATTCCATGTAATCAGACCCCAGGACCCCCCCCCCATGGCTCGCTTCGCTCGCGTTTCCTTTATCCACGTTCAAATCGCTAACGCTGCGAGTTGACATGTTTATTGATTGGCATGCTTTACGGAAGCAAACGTCTAAGAACTATACCTTGATTTCTGCCTTCGGTTTCTGAGTTTGAAAATTAACTCTCTGGAGAATAATCAGGAGTGTGCCCTTTCTTTGTTTTTGACCCCTGCCCTGTTAAATTTCTAGTTGCGCGCCTGTCCTTGCTTACAGAGGCAGCCATGTTAGCAGGGCCAGCACTGCTCATGTAATCAGCCCCTTAGTATGTATGGTAAGTGTTTTCTCAGCAGTAATCGTTTTATCATCACTGCGCGCATTTATGAGTCTACTTTGAGCCACACTTTAAGAATGATGTATTTTCCTTTGAGTTTGAAGCGGCCCAATTCCTTGACCTTCAGGGAGTAGCGACCCTCACAGCAAAAAATATCAAAATTTCATGATAATTTTTACCTTGGAAACTTAGAGGAAAGGGACAATTACCTATAATTTCTGATGAAAGAAACAGAAATTTGCCTTTCCTTTTAGTTTCTACGAAGAAATTGTTAGTTCTGCAAAATTTCCTCTTCCAACACCATAGGAAAGTTCAATGTTTTTGCAGTGCCTGTTATGGCTTGTATATAAGGCCCAAAAGATACACAGTTTCATGATTGTGCTTTATAGAATTTTAAACATTATGTATGTATGTATGTATGTATGTATGTATGTATCAATTTGCCACTAAATAATATAAAATTTACAATGTTTTAAAAGCTAAAAATAGGTACATTGCAATTTTGATACAAATTAAATAAATACTTGTAAAAGATACCCCTAATTTTTGTGGCAGGGATAGCATTAAAAAGTCGAAATGACCTTATTTCCATAATGGTCCCCTCAGATGTGGTTGCTTAAAACGGAAAACGTAAGATTATCAGAAATAAAGAAGAACAAATAAAACTATAAATAAAATACAAACTTTAAAGTGCTTTTTTATTAAATATATCTTAGGAAGGCCGAGTCATGAGTGTTAAGGCTGATTTCCTGTCACTGGAATTTTCCGAGCGGGCGGACTTTTAAACAATCAAAAGTCATTCAACCTTAAATTTCTTTTCAATTGCGAAGCGACATTTTCTGTCGTAAACAAAAGAATTTCCGTCCGCTCGGAAAATTCCACTGACTGGAAACTGGGCTTTAGAGAGGATAGGAGGTGTCAGTAGTACACATATACGTCATCTTCCTCTCTCTGTATATTTTAGAAAAACTTTTCTTTGATCTTGTGTGAACTTTTTGATATTGTTGGTGGATTTTAAGTCAGATGCTAGATTATTCCATATTTTTGGCCTAAGGTAAGATAGAAATTTTTGGCCTGTGTTATTTTTACGAAATGGGACGTTTAATTTAAACTTAGACCTTCGTGTTATTCGACTCTGGTCAGCTGGATGGAATATTTCGTCAGCATAACCTGGAGCAGTTCCTTTGAAAAATTTCACTGTATTTACAGAGATAGTTTCATCTATTTGTGCTTTGTGGAGAGCCAGTTTATAGCTTTGAATTCGGTAGCCCCAACATGTGCTGTATTTCTTAAATTCAAAAATGCATTTGTTTTGTGCCGATTGGATTTTTTTGGACAGCCTCTTACTCAACATTAGGTATCATTTAAAAGGACCTGCGAAGGGATTTATCGAGGAAGTTTTGTTTCTATCCAGCAACTCAAGCTTGCCATTTATTGGTCCAAGTATTTTAGTTGCCATCGACTCCCCAGAGAAATTTTCATCCAGGACACATCAGAGTTATGTGACTATTGAGTGTTGTTTAATTTCAATGTCACCCCTCCTAATTGTCAGCTTTTTTAGGTGTTTGCATATTTTTCGTCCGAAAAGAATGGATTTGGTTTTGTCCTCTCCGAAGTGAATGCTTAACTTGTTTTCCACAAACCAATTGCAGATAGAGTTGAAATTGCTATTCAACTTTGTCTCTATGTGCTCAATGTCTTTGTCTCTAAATATTAAGCAGGAATCATCTGCGTACAGAAGCAGGTCACAGTGGACAGCTCGTGCCATGTCATTCACGTAGAGGAGGAATATGAGTGGACGAAGAATTGACCCCTGAAGGACCCCACATGACAAATTACCAGAGTTTGAATATTCCTTCCGAATGTTGACAGCGAATGATCAGTCCTGAAGGTAAGACTTAATCCATAAAATGGTAGAGTCACTAAAGCCGAGACATGCCATTTTATCCAGGAAACTTTCGTGGTCAATTTTGTCAAATGCTTTTTGTAGATCAATCAAAATCATGCATGTACACATACCAGTTTCAAATCCTTGGTGGATCTTATCACACAAGTAGGATAAGCAAGTATCCCTTGAGTGATGTGCACGAAAGCCAGATTGGTATTTATATAATATTTCATTATCGTCAAGGTACTTTTGTACTTGACCATGAATAATCTTTTTAACATTTTTTTAGATTTGCGGAAGGAGAGAAATAGGTGGATAGTTTTTGGGATCACATTTCGATCCTTTTTTTAAAAGTGGTTTAAGTTTTGCTTGTTTGCAGCCATCAGGGAATGTGGATCGTAGGATTGAGAGATTGCATAATTCAGTTATTGGCTCTGCTTAAGCAGTAGCACCATCTTTGAGAAATTTCTGTTTAATATTATCCAATCCTGTTGCTTTTGAAGGATTTATTTCTTCTAAGTGCTTTAGAACATTTTCAATAGACGTGAGGGCAAGTGAGAATGGTTGTGAAAGGTTAAGGAGTTGGTAGTACCAAGATAACATAGTTCTTTATGTTATCTTGGTAGTGCCTATGCACATTTTCTAGCATGTGAGGGGACCGTTGGAGTTTTTTAACTAGGTCACACACAGGCTAGATTTGAGAAGAGATCCTTAAAAATGTCAGCATTGGTTTTATCATCAAAACATTGCTTACCTTTATTTTTAAGACGAATTTTAGAAGATGAGTCATTGCTTGTTGTTAAATTTTATAGAAAATATCTGCACAATACTCAGGTAAAGAACTAAAATTCATCGGAGGCCAGCTCAGCCTAGAACCATGCCGCCTCAAACTCGAAGGAAAATACCTCAACTAAAATGGCTCAAAATGAGCGAAATGATTATAAATCGACTGAATACTGCTAGGAAAGCACTTGTCATGGTAAGCAAATACCATATAACTCTTATATTATAACTTTTATCGAAGCGGGGATGGCTCAATGGTAGCGCGCTTGACTACCAACCTGAGGGTTGGTGGTTCGAGTCCCCGCCCTGCCGAACCTGCCACGTAGAGTGAGGAGAGTCGCCAACTCTCTGTAATTCCATATTTCATATTTTTATTTCATATTTCATATTTCAATTTATTAAGGAGGGAGACCCTTCAGCCTAATGGCTGATTTTCAAGGGGCCCTCCACATAAAAACTTGCAAAATATACGGGTTAAAAACATCTAAGAATTACTTACAATAAATATATACAACTAAAGTGTCAAACCTAACTATGAAAAATAAAAGAAAAAGTGCATAAAACCAATAGACTGGGAATTCCTCCCGCGATCCAGCAACCAGCGCAGCCCCCGCCCCCACGCCCGGCTCCCACCAGACTGACGACAGAGATCCAAAATAAATCTCCATCATCAACCAGCAGAAACCAAGCAGAGAGACAACGGACGCGGCAGCCCCCCGACCGCAAGAAAAAACCCCAGTCCATTATAAATTATGTTTGAAAACAGTAATGGAGGATGCCTGCTTAGTCTCAGCTGGGAGGCTATTCCACAGTTTTGCACCTCGATACGAGAAACATTTCTGCCCATTTGCGGACGTTTTCTTTGGCAACCTCAAATCTGTTGCCGTATTTCGAAGGCTACGAGAGTTGCAAGCGGAGTTTCTTGTGAAAAGATTGCTCATGTACTGTGGAGCAAGTGGGAGCAAGCCCGTTAATTGTCTTGTAGACCATCGATCGAGAATCTTGGTCGATAAGCTCACGAATGTTTTTCCAACCAAGACTCCCAATGAGTGGTCTGCTTGGGGCATCAAAATTGCTGTTGGTTATAATTCTAGCAGCTCTGTTTTGAAGTTTTTGAAGCTGATTAATATCAGTGGTGCCACAACAACCCCATACGGGCTTTTTGTGAAGTGATCTCTGAGAGGTCTATTGCTCAGCCATTTCAAAATAGTCTCATTTGCTGTGTTTTGAAATAAAAAACAATGAGCGCTAGCGCTATAGTGGTATTGTTTTTGAAACTAAAATTGACAGTTTGCAATTTACAGCGACGAGTCCAAAAGGGCGACAATGAGGGATTGCCTCAATAACAGTGGACTTTTTTCGGTGGCATTTCGGTGGCGATTCTTCCACCGATAATCCAAAGCGGCGACAACTTTGCCGGAGTTTTCTACGCAAAACGGTCTGAGATTTTCATGTCATAAATCTCCAAAATAAATCGGCAATGGAAACTCCGCTAACTCCGCCGATTCTTTTGAGACGATCCCTAAACAGTTTCTGGAACTGGTTTTCGTTTTCATTTGGAAATTCGGAGCCGTGGGAATCTAAAATAACCGATTAACGATATGCCTTGCAAGATAACCATAAGATCAAATTTTGGTGATTTTTCAGACAGTGGAATTTTTGGTCCATTGGTAGAAAGATAAAATAAATTTGTTTTGAGTCTGAAGAAAATTATTTGGTGAGATAGAAAGGTTCCGATGTTCAAGAAATCAGCAAAATTTGATTATTTTGGCGACCTTGAAGTTACATAATCACAAGAGAAATTCCTTTAAAAAATTAGATAGATTTCTGAGATGTGAATTATGTTATTCCTGCACATGAAGATGACTTTGTATAATATCTCAAAACGCTTCACATTGACCCACAGCGTTTTTTATTTGCAGTTCTTGCCACTAAGACTTATTTTCTAACCTTCTAAGGTCATTCGAAATTTCCATGATAATCAGGCTAACCACAAGCCTATACTATATGTGCTTCGCATAAAGTTATCAATAAAATTCAGTTATTTTCTCTGCTAAGTTACTGTATTTACACATACACGATTTCGTGGTTTCTGTTACTTTTATTTGCAATGCATTTTGTGATCTTCAATCGAAGGCGTTTTACAGGGAATTTCAGTTTATCTGCAATCGTTGTTACTTAAAAAGTCTTGCAACTCTGGTTCCTTTACCATAGTTTGTTAACGATATCATGTGGAGAACATTTTGTTTATCCTACCAACCATCAACAACATTCATCATTTTGATATTTGTGTTACTTTTTAAATGCACCTTTGCCATAAGCGTCCCTCTTCAATGAGTGCCTCATCTCTATTGACACCAAAGATCAAATGAGCGCTAGCATAGGAATGAAATCTTTAGAAAACTTGCACGATTAGTTGATGCATCTTTTGTTTGATTTAACGGCTTGAAAGGAAGATAAGGTACTTCGTTATGAGTGTTCATTGGATATCTTCATTATTTTCAAAACTATTTTGCTTTTCTTTTTATTGAAAGAATTCACAAAAAGCTTTTGAAAAAATTTATATCATTGTAAATCCTCAACGAATAGACGAAAAATTGTACAATCTTTAAGAAAAATATAGTTTATGAAGATCTATGATATGGCGGTAAGCAGAAATCCGTAGCTTTTGTGGTTTTCCAATTAGCAACTTGATGACGTCACAACTGGAAAACTGTTTGAAACATAGAAGACGCTGTAATTCTGAAAATAATCAAGATATCAAAGATTGCCAATGAACACTTATAGCAAAGTACCTGAAGTTCCTTTCAAGACATTAAATCAAGCGAAAAATGCATTAAGCAATCGTGCAATGTTTTTTAAAGATTTGATTCCTGTGCTATCAGCGCTAGTTAAAGGCCTCTACAGACTACAGGAGCAGTTATCGACAACTAACTTAAAATGTAGTATATGGGGAAAGTTTTCAACAACAAAACGCAATCTGTTAGTTATCCACAATAAAGCAGTTTCCCTGTAAAGGGAAACTGCTTGCATTGTCGAAAACTAACAAACATTGTTTGTGGTCGATAAATAAGTTTTACTACCTAGCATATGAGCAAGTCATTGACATCTGTTAAGCAAAGTGACGGAAGGCTTGAAAAGAAAAGCTATACCGGGTGTCCCAAAAAAAAGTATACAGATTTGGTCAACCCTAACGATCAGAATTTAGCATGAATCAATCCGAAATCATTTTTAAAACATTACTCGGTAGTTAACTTGAACATAGATACCTTGTTTGTTGATATTGGTGCTTTGAGAGTAGAGATATAAATCTTCAAAGGACAAATGTGCCTCCACCTCCAAACCAGAGCTTTGGCGTTTTGGCCTAAGCAAATTTTTAAAGCACAGTGAATAAGTCAACAATAGACTCAGAAAAATTTGAACCAGGAGGAGAAAAATTAAAAGCTGCACAACAAATGCGTTTCACAAAATATAATTTACGTGACGCTAATCATCAAGGGAGCTCCGAAGTAAACTTTATTCATTTTAAGTGAAACAAATTGTGGATATTGCTTAGGCCAAAACGCCAAAGCTCTGGTTTGGAGGTGGAGGCACATTTGTCCTTTGAAGATTTATATCTCTACTCTCAAAGCACCAATATCAACAAACAAGGTATCTATGTTCAAGTTAACTACCGAGTAATGTTTTAAAAATGATTTCGGATTGATTCATGCTAAATTCTGATCGTTAGGGTTGACCAAATCTGTATACTTTTTTT
>REGM01000393.1:46179-108591 GCA_004194415.1 Aurelia aurita
AATGTTAATATTCCACAGAACAAAGCACCAATGTCGACAAACAAGGTATCTATGTTCAAGTTAACTATCGAGTAACGTTTTAAAAATGATTTCGGATTGATTCATGCTAAATTCTGATCGTTAGGGTTGACCAAATCTGTATACTTTTTTTTGGGACACCCGGTATTTAGAAAAGAGGAATCTCTTTTGTCTTTAATGTACAATCACAGCTACTAGCCCATAATGACAACTTTCTGGCTATTGTTACTGACGCTTTTAACCAGCAACAAATTACTTTGCAACAACTATTGTCGAATAAGTAAAACAGGATCAATAGATGAACAGTAAGATCAAAAGAATTTCAAGTCTGCTTGCCGTCTGCTTGCCGTCTGCTTGCCGTCTGCTTGCCGTCTGCTTGCCGTCTGCTTGCCGTCTGCTTGCCGTCTGCTTGCCGTCTGCTTGCCGTCTGCTTGCCGTCTGCTTGCCGTCTGCTTGCCGTCTGCTTGCCGTGTAAATTTGGGGGAACGGAGACATTGTGGCACATTTCTGCGTTGATAAGTCTATTATATATGCTTGCTAACATCCTTATGCACATGTATACTAGATTCAAGTTCCCGACTTCTATCATTCTCACTTTGTTCACAGACAATATTGCACAGGTATATGAAACCCTCGTATCGAGCCAAAATAGTTGTCGACAACTAAACCAGTAGTCTGTGGAGGCCCCATCGCACTAATTTAGCTCTGCTATGGGAAATTTCAGTATCTCAAAATTAACTCTGTCCTTGACGCAGTTGGACTGAAGAGAAACTAAGATATAACTTTATCATGAAATTCTAACAATCTTACTCAATACAGACCAAACCAGGTTACTTTTGGCACCAAAGTCTCATGTGTTTTGAGGCCATAGATTGGAACTGCTTACCAAATAAGCTAAAGTCAGCAGAAAACCTCAATACTTTCAAAAGCTTGATAAGTCAATGGGATGACCATTTGTTCAACTTATATCGTAAAAAATGTAAAAACAACTTAAATTATTTGTTTTTTCATTTGTCCTTTTATCGATTTTGATTAGCTTACTTGTATACTGGTTTATAGTGGTGGACTAGATTGCATTATCAATGTACAATAAAGATTAGAAAAAGAAGGTTGGGCGAACGACCAGAATCTTCTGATATTTCAGAAGCCAAATGTTCGACCAACCCTACAGAAAGCGAAGATAGATGTTTTTGGTGTCTGTAGTACACTGTGTTCTTTATTCCCATTAGAGACATCTTACCACATAAAAGATATCGTATCTTAAAAGTTAAAAGGGAAAAGTCTCGCCAAGGGCTTTGCTGGACCCTTGCCGTCGACGAAAGCCCAATATTATGTCTGAGGCGGTATTTTAGTTGGTATATGATCCCGGTGAGGCTAAATTGAATAATAGAAGAATCTGATGGAACCCACGCGCGGGGGGGGGGGGTACTTAGTATATTTTGCTGACGGGATGTGCACTCCTTTCCGGGGTATCGTTTTCGGCTCTTTTTTCTAGAGCCTGGTATCAAAAGAAGGCAATTGTTCTAAAGCTGGTTGTCAAAATGGATATTTTGTTAGAGTGGGCTGTTATTTCAATGTTGCGCAGTGTATTTTTATGTTATGTGTAGACTTTTCGTCGATGTTTTCTAAAGCCGGGTATAATTTGGAGGGGAAAATTCTAGAGCCGGGTCAAAATATTATTTCTTGGAGTGCACACCCCCGTACTAATCAAAGTCAAGTACCTCCCCCGGGGATGGAACTCGAAGGCGCAAAATATTTGTACTGTCCATTGAAATGCACATTTTCTTCCGGGGCACAAAATGGCGCCTGTTTGTACAACAATAGGATTCATTGTTTTAGAGGCCAATCAGCTGCATGACAGCACTCCTTTAAACTAAACCAGTTCAGGTTTAAATTTCTATAGGTAAATTAATGCTAATCTACATGTGAATAATCTGGTTTTCTCGCACTGCTTTGAAGGGGATCTAACCATATTAAAATGGCTCAAACAACTTGCGTCAGATTCTGGCCAACCACTATCAGTTTTTCCTGTAGACGTAGATCTGTTACCCATTATTATTATTATTATTATTATTATTATCAATTTCTTTTTCGTTGGATTAAAATACACGACAGCTAAAATTAGTTAGCTAATTAATTCCAACGTTAAAAATAGATATACAAATATTAGATAAAAAAGGTGGATAAAATATTTACAAGTCATCAGAAGTATACAATATAAAAGCAGATATCTAAAAACCTTTCTTATAAATAGCCCAAGTTCGGAATAAAAATGCGACACAACTTGCATGAACAGTTTTCTCCGTACCAATCTCTTGCGCTGCACAGCAGCTGCAAATCTTTAAACTGAGCTGAGGTAGTGAACGTTGACATGGCGCGGATGACTGAACTTAGAGTGAACATTTGATGGTTCTAGCCAATGGTGTACCTGGAAAGTAGACTCATGTTTTCTGCGTTCAGGATTGACGTCAACGGAAGTCGTCATCCATTGTTGTCCACGATGGGTACAAAATTTTCTGCGTGCGCAGGGGGAAGTGATAATCTATCAAACAAAGAAACAGTCCCTTCATTGGCTGTTGTTGACAATGTATGGAAGGGTACTTCTTTGTTATTTGAGGAAATAAATTTTTGGGGTACAGAGCAAGTAGGCAGATCTTGATCGATAGTTGTTCCGAAGACATGTTTTGCAATTGCAACTAGGCTTGGTATTTTCACTGGTTCTTGTGATACCTCCTGCAAAGACAGTCGCAATTTCATGAGGAGGCCATGTTCTTTGCCAGAACTGGACAAGAAGGATGCTAAGTTTGATAGTGCGAGAGCAATGTTGAGAGTTTTACTTCGGCCAAGACGAACGAAGGACCCCGTCACTTCCTCGCGTGCAATTTATGTTCCCAGTCGCTCCAACTTTCTTGGGTAATATAGAAGTGGGTGAAGATCGATTTTCTTGTAAAGAACGTAAAAGATAAAGGTTTATTTTCAATGGAATATTTTCTGTCGATCCAGGCAGCAGCTAGCCTGCGTTTATGGGCTGTGACGCAGGCTAGGCAGCAGCGAGATCAAAACTTCAGACAGAACGTAAACAACATTCCAGATAAATAGGCTATATAGTATATTGTTCCATTCCATGCTGTTAACATTCTGCCAACAGACCCAGAGTAAAAGGCGGACTGAAAATCAAGGTCAAGGATCTTGGTAGGAAGTTATGCAAAATTGAAATTTTGATTTTAGATATTTGAGCGCAAATCTTCAGATAGCAATATCTCTTGTTTTTGCTTTAAACTGAGAAAGGGATTCTGATTTTCGTATTGGTTGTGGTAACATTTGCCACAGTTGCGGACCCTTAAATCGGACGCTTTCTGTCCCATTGTTGACAGATCTTACCCTTGGTTGAATAAATTCGTTATTGTTACGCAAATTGTAATGACTTTCATTTCCACAGAAGATTTCCTGCATGAATGAAGGGTTCAGGTCATTTCTAGTTTTGTACATCTCAATCATAAGTATTTGCAAGTCCTTTGTATGGATAGTAACTGCACGGTCCTTCTCTAATAGCTCACTAAAAGTAGATTCGGCATCCTTATATGTAATTCTCAAAGCCCGTTCCTGTATTTTGTTGATTTCTTGGTTAAGCTGTCTGCTTTGAAACATCGAGATTAAAGGGCAGTATTGAAACTGACTGGTAATAAATGCCCTCATCAAGTTTCTTAGTTTGTTCTTATCCATATACGGCGATATGCGGGAAAGTGCATAAAGTTTATTGCTAGCCTTCTGGCACAATTTCGAAGCATAATGATCGAAGGAAAGTTTGCTATCAATGTAAACTCCGAGTAACTTCTCTTCAGAGCTATTAACGTCATCAGCATTTCCAATCCTAGCAGTAACTGGATCATCACATCTCTGCCCAAGAACCAAAAGATGGCATTTATCTGCATTTAATTTCATAGAGTTGTTGGCAAACCATTGTAACGCTATTCTACAATCATTTTCAAGCCTATGAGTTATATTATCTAGGTTCTTCTCGCAAGTATATATTGTAGGATCATCTGCATAATTACAGATATCTGAGTTTTGAACAAAAAGTAAGAGATCATTGATGTAGATGTTAAATAACAGAGGCCCTAAGACTGACCCCTGAGGAACACCGCGTGTTAGGCTTTTCCAAGAACTGAATGAGCCATTTTCCTTGGCTCTCTGTTGTCGGTTTGTGAGGNCAGGGAATTTCTTAAAGGAGGAGCTCTCTCAATAGGTAAACTAATCGAGGAGAGAGCACCCCCTTGGTTAAAAACAAAACTTTGGATTTCGATTGATAATAAAGATTTCACCAATTAAATAAGAATGTCATCAATTTTATAACTTTATGTATGTCTGCTAATATCTGGACTAGGACTGGTAGTTGGTGGAGAACAAATGGATCTTAAGTTGATGCCGGAAATTCATAACTGAAGAAGATTGTCTTATGACATTGGGAATGCTGTTCCAAGATTTTGCACCTGCATATCTTATAGATTTCAAGCCATATTGCCAAGTATTTTTGCGTGTCAGTAAAATGTCATCTTTACGTGCTTGCCTGGTATCATGCTGATGAACTTGCGAAAGCAAATAAAAAACTCATGAAAACAAGATGGGGAGAGTTTGTTGACAGATTCATAGACAAATGTTAGCAGTTTCATTTAAAAAAGATCTTACAGCTTAAGAATTCGGAGAGTGAGAAAAATAGGAGTGGATGGAGCAGAACGATTATACCACGAAAGGAACTTCCCACCCAAAAGGTTCGTTTCAGTTGTGATTATTCAGTCATAAAAACGAAATATTCAGGCTTTTGAATTAGTGAAAATATATTTCATTTTCATAGCCCAACAAACTTCCAAAAGATATTTTATTGTTGAGCTGCCCCAAAAACTCTTTCAAACTACGCATAGATAGTAGTAGCATAATTAGATCACCATCTGTCTTAGGCTGCCTCAGAAAGTTTGCTTTTTTTAGTAAATTACTCTACAAATACAACTCCGATTTGGTCATGCAAGGTCCCAAATTGTAAGTTCAGATCTCATCTATATCTTAAAGTTCGAATAACAATTTTCAAACATAAGGCTCCTCCACAGGAACTGTTAAAACGCTTATAATTTTTTTTGGACACCCGTTAGTTCTTTCTTGGCATTATGCAACTGCAACATGACATTATAGACATTAAGACCGTCTCTGTTTAGTTATCAGTCCAAAATTGTTGGCAGTCATGAGATTCCCAAATATGACATCATTGAAGTAATCTAAAGTTAAGTTAAAGGGCGCGTGCTTATCTCTTTTACTGATAAGAAAATGAAAAAGAAAGAGGACCTACATGGATGTAGAAACTATTTTTCGTTCGTAGCTACATTGTAATGAATTAAAGGTCTTACTGGAGGGCCTAGCTGAACCATTTTTCTGAAACACAAATTTGTCACTGTTCGCGCAGTGTTTTATTTGCCAAAGATTTTTCTCCACAGACCAACTTATTGCTCGACCTTGCTTGATTTAGTGATTGGCTTACATTTATGGCCTGCCACAGGCAATGCACAGTATTGTATAGTGGGTATTTTCTCTGTGCTGGTTGGATACCTAATTTTATGATTAATCACAAGACAATAAAAAATTAATCACTTTAATCACATAAACTAAAAGTTGATTACAAAATAATCGCTGTGATTATCCATCTCCTACACTATCTTCATGTGTGATATGCCCGTCGGCAGAGTCGTTCAGAAAGGTCTATTTTCAGTTCAGTCTTTTCAGAAGGAGCTCAAATCAATTCTGATAACGAAGATTTGTTGAATAATATTTTTAAAGGGCTAGGATAGGTGATTCAAACATGAATCAAAAACAAGATGTACTTACTAAATCTCTGTTCATAGCTCGAATCCTGAGACGAGAGGATTTTTTTATCAACAAATATAAATTACCTTATCAACATTGAGTATTAGAAATTAAAAGGATTGATAACCAAGATAAATGCATTCCTCTTAAGACTAGACATATCGTAAACACGAATGAATCATCCGTGAGGCCATTGATATTTCTCTGTCATTCAAACCTGGCTACCTAGCCAATCACAATCCCAAATTTTCTAGTTATTCAATAATCTGAAGGAATCCTGTTTTAAGCTCTTCGTAGCTAAGTTTCTCAACGTGATCGCATTCCTTTCATTGAGTTGAACTTATTTCAGTTTTTTGTATTGAAGTCACACATGAATGGTTTACATTATCAGTTCCGAAATACTCCTGTGAAACTGCCGGCTGAGTTAGAAAACTGTTCCGACGTTTGTAAGACTCTATTTTTACTGGGTGAGTAAAAAAACAAAAAAACATTTGAAACCCTGTAGCTGTCAAACTATTTTTCAGATACCTACAAACTGATAATACTTCTACAGCTTAGATTAGACAAAGGGTTAATTGTGTTGTTTATTGATAATACAACACCATTAAACAATATCAAATGTTGAAAAAATTCAAATAAATGCTAGAACCTTTTTTGCAATATTTACTTGATTTTGACATTTTTGGAGAACAAATAAAGTGCTGTTTTGAAAAACTCACTTTTTTTACTTTATTTCGCCATAAACCAGCAACCACTTGTCTGATTAGCTAAAAAAGGTCCTAAACTTCAAATTGAAGCCTATCCTATGCAACTGTATTAGAAACGGAACAATAGAAGTTACAGCTCAATATTTTGGGACACCCTCCTCTACAAAGTGACTAAAACTCCCAAACACAAATTTTGTATTGCCTCGCTCTTGTTTGCTACCCGTACAGTCAATAATTAGTATCTGCATCAAATTTTTTAAATATGAGCATTGCACCTACAAGCAAATCATCCTTCAGTCACGTTGAGTAAACAGTTCGAAAAGTTTTGTTGTGTGAGGTTGCTGTTTATTGAGAACAGATGTTGGAATGGCTTAAATTCTACAGTGTGTCCTGAAAAAATGTGTTCGACTTGTAAAATTTGAATGAATCAGAAAACTGTTGGTATATATGAACCATTTGAGAACTGACAAATGTAATTTTCTATTGAGTCTATTCAAGTTTAAATGTTGTATATATTAAGAAACCAGTGGTCCTCAAAATTCTTGCCAAGTTGTGCGTGTTTTTTCACCTCTGATTTATTATCGTCCTATTTTACAGTGATATTTATCCTGGAAAACCAAGCTACGTTTCTTCTTAGTTGAAATGAATACTTCTACCGTGTGCGCAAAAAAAACTACCCACTTTTGAAAGGCCACGATAAATCGCACACTAAACCGATTTTGAATATTTATGACTTAATATTTTGCTACAATTCAGAATTAGATTCTGGAATTTTTTGTAAATTTGTTAGTCTTCTTCTTCTGGAGTTTTAAGCGAGTTTTCTAAAATTTTTGGTCTCGAAAACACTCAAAACGATCAAAAATCATCGATCAAATTTCTAAAGGCTCAACATGAATGGACAGAGAGAAACTTTTTCGTGGTGATTTGGGGATTTAGAAATCGATTAGTAATTTTCTGCAGCACGAGTGTTAGTTCAACAACCGCCCAATTGCGAAATTCTGGAGTAGTTGCAATGACGCGCCAAGCCAAGCCGTTGCTCGCATGACAATTCAACGACAGTCCATGCTTGCTTGGCCTCATGACCCTTTATTGTTTGTCTTTTTAACTCCCTTGAAAAAGGAACGCAGTAACTACTACCTGCAAGAAAGTATAAATCAATGAAATTACAATAAGAAAGACATTTCTTTGCATGATTGAAAGTAATGTTACATTCCACCCAACATTGAGTAAACGCTCGTGTAGTAAAGTATAACTAATAGATTTCTAGATTCTCAAATCACCACAAAAAGTTTTCTCTCTGTCCATTCACGCCGAGTCTTTACAACAGCTGATCGACGTTTTTTGATCGTTTTCAGTGTTTTCGAGAACAAACATTTTGAGAAACTCGCTTATAGCCCAAGAAACAGAAGACTAAAAAATTTACAAAAATACTAGAATCTAATTCTGGATATTAGCTAACTATTAAGTCATACATCTTAACCCTAATTTAACCGGGCTTTTTTTGAACTAATATAGCCGGGGGGGTGCTTTCCACCCCCCTCTATAAGTCGCCTTAGACAAATGGGAAATCATTCAAACCTGGCAAGGGCGTAGTACTAACCATTCTTTACAGATTGGCAGATTTGGGTGTGGCCATCTCATTAGATGACGTCACTATGACGTCATAATGTTGAAAAATGTCAAAATTTATGTTTATCCAGCTAATTCGTTCTAAAAACGGAAAAAATATCATATAATTCGCTATTTTTCATCTTATTTGCCGTATTATTCATTCTTAATTCCAAAATAATACCTAAAGGAGTTTTTAGACTTTTATTTTTGAAGAAAATTACAAATATTGAAGACGTCACAACAACAAAGTGGGTTTTATGACCAAAAATTGATACAAAACTTGCTAAAAATACTTTAAATGTATTGCAAAACGCAAATCTATGCATTTTCTACAACTTCCGCTGGAAAAAGTTTCAAATTTTGCAAAATTTACCCAAAATGGCGGCACATGTTACGTCATCATTTAAAAATGCTGATGTCAGCAAATTCCATTGTTCTTGATAACAAATGAAAGGTCTTTGTTTGCTGATTCTTTTAAGGTATAATAATTAACATTTGAAACTAATTCTGGTTGTAAAAATATCAAAAACATTGATTTTGTCAATACCATCTACCAAATATGGTATTGTCATCTGTCACGTGACTCCCATTGTTCAAAAATTTTATTTTCAAAATGTAGCTAATAGATAATTAGTAGTTGTCAGAAAGTTAGAGAGTCATAGCTAATGCCTTTAATAAATGCTCTGCAAAAAACCGACTGGGGGGGTGGAAAACACCCCCCCCCCGGTTAAATTAGGGTTAAAAATCGGTCCAGTATACCATTTATCGTGGCCTGTCAAATATGGATAATTTGTTTTGGTGCACCCGATAGTTGTTTTTTGAAAATGAGTTAGCTGAACTACTAGAAATCTAATTGCTATCGCTTTAAAGGGAGTATGTTACCCCAGTTAATCCGTTTATGCTTTATGTCATTGTGGACCTTGCAATGTACAGAGTTAGAGACAAGAATATTTTTGCCTTGTTTAAAGAGAATTAGTGAACGGATTTGCAAATGATACTGAAGAAACTGCTTAAATGTCAGAGATCCATGCACTTTGGAAGCAGAAAATTTGCAAAACGGACGGAAAACTTGAAAAAGTTGACCTGTTCACCGCCAGCAATTAAGGTATGAAATCTATTAATTAGAACAGTAAGTCGTCTTATCGAAGATCTGATTAAACTCAAGATTGACCACCCAATGATTGCAATATGTATCATACATTTTCTATGCTGCTAAATAATCAGTAGTCCCGTTTCGTGTGATAAATTTATGACGCTATGCCTCACTGGTGGCAAGAAGCCACAGCTCCTCCTTCGTGAAGTGAAGCTTTTAAAGAGTTTTTGGACCTACACAATGCAAAGTCATCTCGCAGACAAAATTATACAATCATTCGTTTATCTATATTGGCGAATTATTATTGTCCAAGATATAATAAGCTGTCTGGCATTGATATGAGTCATTAAAGCGAGATAATAAAATCAGAAGAAACCCTTTCAAAAATTGGGCATCAATCCAAAGATCTTGAAGAGCGGGTTTTGAATTTTAAAGGAAATTTGAGTTTTGGGCTCAGTAAAGGGGGTTTGCCTCTTGAAAATTCTAGCAGATTTTTGTGTTTCAAATTCTACCGGGTATCCAAAAATAGGTACAGATTTGCTCAGGCCAAAAACGCCAAAGCAGGGGCGTCGTGGCACCTGTAGATTAGGGGGGGCCAAGCTCCAAGATTTTCCAAAAAAAGTCGAAAATTTAATAATGCTTTTCTTGGTTCATGAGATACTGGATATGTTTGTCATTTGACTTTACGTGAGATGACTTGAGACATTTAACTGCATCGTAATCGATCAGCGGCGTGGCCAGGACAAATTAACTGGGGGGTAATGAAACGAAGGGGAGAAAAATTTTTTGAGGACACGCCCTTTACTTTGGCTTAGAACGTTTCTCTCGACCCCATGTTTGCCGGTATCAACATAGGACTTTTGACCATTTTGTGAAATATTTTTAGAAGTCAGCATCCATCCCCAGGAAAATTTTTGAGTAAACAAAATTTTCTTTGGCTTAGAATTTATTTCTCCTTCCCATCTGAACCAATGCAATTGGAACCTTTGACAATTTTTTAACAGTTTTCTATGAATCACCATCTTTGGGAAATTTTTGCGTAAAGACCTTATACTTTTTCCTAGAACGCTTCTCGCAATCCAGTGTTTGCATGACCCCAAAATGGAAGCTTTGAAAATTATGTGATAGTACGTCTGGAAAATTTTTTAAAATACTAACCTTTACTTTGGCTTAGAATGACTCTCCCAGTCACCTTCCTGCATTTCTTGGAAAAATTCTTACACACCCTACCTATATCCAGCTACTTTCTCCTAGTTTTTGGAAGAATCTCGAGGACCATCTTTTCACAGAAGCGGGGACCTGATCACTTTTGATTTCTATAAACAAATAAAGATATTCTGCCTTTTGAAGTAACTGATATCCGAATTTAGTTCAATTTACAAATTCCAGAGCACGTCAAGACTAAAAAGTGCATTTCACCCCCTTTGGTTTAACAGACAAAAAAATTCCGAGAATTTTCCGACGAAGCACTCATATTTCCGAGAATCCGATGATTTTGAAAATAGGGGGGGCCATGGCCCCCCCTGCCCCCCGGCCACGACGCCCCTGCGCCAAAGCTCTGGTTTGGAGGTGACAGCAAATTTCTTCTTTCAAGATTGATATTTCAACTTTGAAAGCACAAATATCATCCAGCAAGGTAACATCGCTAGCCATGATCAATCTGCTACATTTTTTGGGACACCCGGCAAGGACATCAAGTTTATGCCATCTGAAAGCATTTTACCTCCTGATTTCAAATATGAAGAAGGCTCGTTGATATCAGTTTTAAATTCAACGTTACGAGTCATAACATACAGATACAATTTTTTAATTTCTTCAGTAACTCTATTTGGCTGAAACAAAAGGAGGGTTTGTCAGGTGTCGCATACCCTTCTCATCTGGCCGGGATTCTTTGTCCCGGCAAAACGGGTTGTTTCCCCGATACAATCAGGCTTTGGGTCGTTTGTTTGTTCATATTGTATCCTTGCCTTCAAAATAATAGGAAGTCAAAATTTAGTTGCATATCAAATTTTATCATTGGTAACTTAACAAAGTCTTGTTTGAGGTATCCAGCCTTGCTCAATGTCCGGTGTTATGTCCTCAGATTAGCCTGTTGCATGAGATACCTTAGATACCTTGTTTTTAAACTCCAAGTAAACCTTATCTGATTCATAACATCTTTCTTGTATCATTATTCAACAATTACTTTAATCAGCTACAGTTTATAGAATTGATTGCCCTCCCCTTGTTTTATCAAATCAAACTTGGATGCGATTTGTATGTATCCTTCTTGGGACGTTCAAGAACGAACATACTGATCACTCATAAACGGTAGGATAGAAACCTTTTCATAACGACTTTCTTGTATTAGAATCAATGGATGACTCTGAAAAAAGATGAAATATTCAACATAGCTATTCATTTGCATCAATGATCATTGTCACTTCTCAGGTCACCTTTAAAACATGGCCTAAAACATCGTACTGTTGCTGTTTTTAAGACAAAGCTTCTATCAAAAATTCGTCCCCCTGAAAAATCTGAGTTCGGGATTCGCGACCCAATAGGCTTATCGTATCTTTCGCAAATAAGGGTTGGTCTTAGTAAGTTGAATGTTCACAAATTCAAGCACAATTTTAGGGACACCGTAAACCCAATGCGCCCTGCGAATGACGGTATTGAGGATACGGAGCACTTTTTGTTGCTTTGCCCTTCATTTGACATTCAAGGACGTGATCTTCTCGCTGGAGTTGTGGTAGTATTACGACCACTAGTTCAAATCAATAGCCTTTCAAACAACGTTTTGACACAACTTTTATTGTATGGTGATAAAGGCCTTTCTAATGATGTTAATAAAGGTATACTCCATTTGACGCTAGACTTCATCCACAAAACTGGTCGGTTTGATTAAGACAGCCAAACTTTTGTTTCTCGCCACACAACAACAAAGTCCCTCTTTTATTTTATTTTCTTTTCTTTTCTTTTCTTTTCTTTTCTTTTCTTTTCTTTTAATTTCTTTGTTTTGTTTTGTTTTGTTTTGTTTTGTTTTGTTTTGTTTTGTTTTGTTTTGTTTTGTTTTGTTTTGTTTTGTTTTGTTTTGTTTTGTTTTGTTTTGTTTTGTTTTGTTTTGTTTTGTTTTGTTTTGTTTTGTTTTGTTTTGTTTTGTTTTTTTTTTGTTTTGTTTTTTTGTTTTTTGTTTTTTTTGTTTTTTTTTTTTTTTTTTTTGTTTTTTTTTTTTTTTTTTTTTTTTTTTNTTTTTTTTTTTTTTTGTTTTTTTTTTTTTGTTTTGTTTTGTTTTGTTTTTTTTTTTTTTGTTTTTTTTTTTTTTTTTTTTTTTTTTTTTTTTTTGTTTGTTTTTTTTGTTTTTTTTTTTTTGTTTTGTTTTGTTTTGTTTTGTTTTGTTTTGTTTTGTTTTGTTTTTTTTTGTTTTGTTTTGTTTTGTTTTGTTTTGTTTTGTTTTGTTTTGTTTTGTTTTGTTTTGTTTTGTTTTGTTTTGTTTTGTTTTGTTTTGTTTTGTTTTGTTTTGTTTTGTTTTGTTTTGTTTTGTTTTGTTTCTTTGTAGGCCTGTTTCACATTTGATGTAAGGCTTATATAGTGTAAATGACAATTCATCTACACTAGATTTAAATCCAAAAACCAACCAATAGTGTGATACCAAACCCCTGAACTGATAACATGGGCGTGGTGTTTTGGGGGATTGGGACACTGGGCGGGGAGCTGTGATGACAGCGGTTGTTGTCGTTGTTGTTCTCCTGCCTGGGGTTTTGGTTGTTCATCATCATCGCCTATGCTAGCCTGGCATCCAATGTGAAACTGGCTTAAGTATTTATAGGTAAAAATCGTGTTTGTGTAGCTTTTCGTAGTTGTAGATTTAGGTTAATTTAGCTATATGTTCTTAATGTTTTCGCCAGGGGGTAGTCATGATTTTTTGCTCCCCTTGGTATCGTCCTTGTAGTGTTGTAAAGTAGTTCGTACGTAATGTCTTAAGTAGTTCGTTTTGTAAATTTTTATATTGAATATAAAAAAAAACATGGCCTGTATTAACAGTCTCATCATAAGTCTTCTATTGACGAAAATAAATGTTCTGCACATCTGAATAATCAGCTCAGCTCACAACTTTATCTGAAAGAAATTGATTCACCTTTTGACTTTAAACTCATCGAAATGAATTGGGCTTCTATTGCTTTTTCCAGTATTCTTGTCACATTGCCTCCTCATGCTTAACCATTAGTCATAAGAAGATCGACGAGATTCTAAATATACTCTAATGTTAATTCATTCTGTAGTTTTATCATGACCTTGGTTAGTATTTCCTTAAATGTGCAGAAAAGTTCAGCAATTTGAGATATTTTAATTTAGATTATGTCATTTTTAGATATGGTAAAATGAGGTGAGGAATTCGAGCCTGTGAGACCACACATTCTTTGGATAACGTAGTGTCCACGAATATTGGTTCTTTCAGTGGTTTGCCATAGCGACGGCTCTTTTCACAACCCCCTTTAAAAGTGGTCCGAGGATGTGTTTTTCTCAATGAAAGCAAGCAAGCCAGCTAGACGGCAAGCGAACGGAGAAAAGCAGCTGCGACTAACTTACACATACTTAACTGTTATCATTTAAAAACAACAGTATTCAAGTCTAATTGTGCAAATCTAGAAGCACCGAAGTCTCCAAGTGCAAGCAACAACGTCTGTTATTGTAGAAACGTCCAAGGCAAACTTGAGAAGAGTTTTTTAGTTGCAAAAGCAAACAAAGAAGAATCATCGACACGAACAATCAAAATGTTTGCTCATCCATTCACAATGTTGATCTCAGTTGCCACGATATTGCTTCTAAAGCTGATGGTTGCAACCAGCGATTTTACTGAAAGTGAGTATAAACAAATTTGTGACTATGATTTTTAGAGTCAATAAGTCAGAATTCAAAATTCCATTGTTTTTGTTTCAACTTGCACATAAATTCAAAGAAGGTAAAATTTGTATATGGAAAAATTTCCAAGATTATCTAGCTTTGAAGTGCGAGGTCTGCCTTTCATCCATGGCTTTGGAAGCAGTACAGAGAGAGTGAGTCACACAAAAAGAACCCCTGCATGTTTGAACAATCATACTGGAACAAGCAATGAAACCCATCTAAACCATTCCAGCATCGTTTGCTGACTATGGAATTAAATTTATTTTGATAATATTGCCATAATTTACAATGCATTTTGCATTTACAAAAATCGTGTCTGTTGGCTTTGGCTAAAAGTATACATGATTGGTTCTGCTGGAGGTGCTGTTTAGCGGGAGGCACTAAAATGTTAGACTGTTGTTGTATGTCATAAATTAAGGGTTAGAGTTAGTTTCAGAAAATGTCTTTAAGAGTAATTTAAAGTTGTATGCGAAGATATTGATAACAGATAAAATATTTAACCTTGAAAATTACGATTAGACGTTTCGGGCATAACCCTTCATCAGTAATAACGAAGCAGAGTACGATAAAGCAGTAATAGTAGAAAAAGAACGATTGATAGAACAGGTATATTAGTGGAATGCAGAAAAGAATGCAAACCAAGAATATGACGCAAGAGAAAGAGTAGAAGATTCGAAAAGAGATCCTACAAAAACTACAAAATGAAGCTTGCAAAAAACTAGAAAACTAGAATATGAATGAAAACCGGTTTTAAAGTCCATGTGGCAGAAGATTCTCCAATTTAAAAATGATTCTTTTCTCACAGGTACAAACTACTGATACATTTACCAATTAAGAGTTGGTTAGGGTTAAGGTAGTGCATTCATCCCACCTGTTCAATTTGATTCATTTTCAACTTTTTGAATTGTAAGACTGTTTTGTTGACTCGAGGTATTCCTTTCTTGTCAGGGAAACTGTTGAAACGTAAATATATTCTCAGATTAATGCGCTAACAAGGCACCAAAAGAAAATAAATTTCTTTCAAAGTCTACATCACATTGTAACGCATCAGATTAAATACTTCGGAAAAAAATCTGAGAATGAATTTGAAGCACTGTTTCATTTCATTTTGATTTATTTCAACAGGGTTAAATACATTCAGTACAATTTAAACAACTGTTTTTCAATGTGCCCTGCTTAAAAACAAACTAACCTAATACATGAACATAACTAACATACCTAACACAACTAACATACCTAACATAACTAACAAACCTAACAGAACGCAAGCAGTGGAATCAGTGGCAGGGGGGCCGGGGGCCATGGCCCCACCAGTGAGAGTTTTGGAGGGGGCGCCAAAACGATCCATGGGAATCTGAAAAAACTTTGCGATGACTGGACCGCTCTGTTGATATTTGTAGAGTATCAGGTCTATTTTTTTGGTAAGGTAATCAACGTGTTACAAAGTTCAACCGAGAGCTTATTTCTATGTGCGAGGAAAACCAGAAAATTCTACAGTCGAGACGATGGAAGGCAACAAGACTTTGAAGATGTCCAGTAGAAGAGAAATTTTAGAGCCATTTTACGCCAATCTGAAGGGCGTGGTTGCAACAAATTTTCCAGGGAGAAGGGAGGATTACCCCTCATAACATTTTCAGTTCACTTTACTCACATACTGGATTCTGTGTTAAAACACCCTTTGCTAAAGATTTAGGACTACATCCCTGCTCAATTCACGACTTGTGATGATGAATGAAAGGAAGATCCTACTGTCTATGAATAAAGTTTTAGATGATCGATTTATATGCGAGAACATCCTATCCTCCTAGCAGGGGCCATCTTGCAAGGCCCTCCATTTCCTAANTGCTAATATAAATCAACTTTAATATCCTGTATAAAAGAAAAGACCATTTATAAAAAGAAAGGGACTCAGAAGTAATACGTATGTGCTGAACGTTGGTTTAGAAGATCAACCTCTTTGATCTTTCAAGAACGATTTTAGTCTCATTTTGAAAGTAGCTAGCGAAGGAGCAGTTTTGATTTTAGCTCAACTGGTTCCAAACAGTAACTTCTCGATCGGAAAAGCTCCGTTGCCCATTTGAGGTCTTACACAGTGGAATCCTGAGATCAGTACTGGTATTACGTAGGGTCCCATTGCAAGAATCTGACAATTTGTGAAACATTGACTGCATCTAGCGAGGTGCAAGCCCATTCAATGATTTGTACACTATAGAAGCTGTTTCAAAGTCAATCATTTCTTTGATTGTTAACCATCCTTGTTTTTGCAGTATGATTTTCGAAACAGTTGATACATTTTTGACGTACCCAGCATGAAAGCTAAAATGATCATATTCTTTGCCGTGAAAAAGAATTCAAGTTGGCATTCTCATAAAATTCTATGTCAACATATCACATTACAGTTCCCGGAAGAGTTCCGCGAGATTTAGCTAAAAATAAGAAGGGAGAATACTGAAATCCATAGACGTTTCCGCTTGTTTCATCAATCAGGAAATTGTTTTTCAGTTGCTTCCATTTAGTTGCTGTCTGATCTTGGAAGCTATCCAGATTCGTTGTGCAATTGGTAATCCAGACAATAGCTACTAGTTCTTAGATTTACTCTTTACTGTAATGTCACCGAAGAGACCAAAATTGTGCGATTGGTACGGACGACAAGTCATGTGACTTTATCAATTCACGCTCGAAAATCAGACTTGGGGTAAATGAAGCCATTAAAAACATAGCCTCGCACTGGGATTTCGAGAAGGTCTCGTTTATTTATCGAAATACGTCGATTCTAAAAGCTTGGAAGCTGTTCAAATCATTCGAGACCTCTAGTGGATGGATAGGCGAATGTCTAAGGGGAAGGTTTACTTTGAAGAAGTAACGAGAAACCTACAACTGATGGAGTTCGTGGCGAGTGTTTACCAAAGCATCATTGCAAAGACAAGTTTCTCGCAACTTTCTTAAACTAAATTTATACTTTGCCTTTAATAACAGCTTATTTTTGCCATGGTTTCATTGCTTTAGGTCTAAATGACAATTGCTACATATCCTTTCCCTTCTCACTATCGCGAGGGAGATTATAAGAGTCATTTTATGCAAGTTTTGTAAATTTCTTACAGAAACCTATAGATATTTTCTGAAGATTTACCCCAAAACAAGATGGCGTCATGTTTTCATCGCGGCTGTGACGTCATGCCGTCTGTATGAATGGCTTGATATGCATGATTCCAAATGGAGAGTGCTAGTTAAAAACTTGATCAAATAATGAAATCCCTCGGACACAGCATAAAGGATTGTATATCATCTAGTATTTTGTATTTGATATTTGCCAGCCTCGACATTGAACTTGAAAATTCAATTTGCAATCTAACATCTTCATAGAAGCTGATAGAGTATAACATAGATACACTAACAGGGAGGTCAACATTCAAAATAGCTAATATTTTGTTATGCAGCGACGGAAGCATTTTCCTTGCATCCTTGATCCTCCTAGCCCAAAATCACGATCCTGCCAATCCCGAATCTCGAGTCCATGGGTATGTGAGCTTTTCTGATTCATTGCGATATGCATATGGGCGCATGGTAAGAGTTTCCAATTGTTTCATCTTTAATGCAGTCGTCTATTGTATTGGACTGTAGAATAGTTATTATATGTTTCTAATGTAACTGAATTGGTTTATAAAATGAAAGAATCATTTTAAAGTATATCAACCGGAGTTGTAGCTTATTAAATGAAATGTTTAGACTACGTTCATATGATGCCGGTTCAATCTGAAAACGGAACAAAATTGTTTCGGATAGACCTATCGCTTTCACAAAGATGGCACAAGTTTGAAACGGTATACTTTGAAAGTGGACGAAATTCAGAACCCTAAATGCAGCCAAATTTCCAAACGGTGTCATTTGAACAACCAAAAACGACAAAAAGGGAATATTTTTCGATGATTTGGAAATGGTACTAATAGATTCTTGGGGGCAATATAAAGTACTTATGCATCAAATTCCAGCCTCATTGTCGCAGAGATTTCGATGAGTTTGGTACAAAAAACGGTATCATGTCAAGGTAGTCTTATTTTTACGTAAACTTGATCGATTGCTTTATTTAACTACTGGATAACACAACAAAAATTGTAGCCGCTAAAAAATGACGAACTTAAATATCCACGAACTTACAACCACTATAATGGTTCCAACTTCGTTGTCGTCCCAGTGTGGCTTCAACTTAATTTCGAAAATTTAGTTAACGGTGAAGGTGAAGTTGTGAGTTTGAGAGCCAAGCGCTGGGATCGCAGAAGTAAAGAAACCCTAGGGTTGTGTCATGTCGCTATGTGTTGGTGGGGTTCGAGCTCTGTCCGACTGATTATTCTGAATGCAAGACTACTGGCTTGTAACACTTAGCCTCATCAGTCAAATACTTGTTAAACGAGTCGAGATTAATTCAGCAGTATAGAACTATTTAGCTCCCAAGCTTTTTCCTGCCTGAAAGACCTAATAGAGCCAGAAAGTTTTCAATGTGGTTTCTAAGGCCGTGAGAGGATGCATCGATAAATCAAATATGACACTTGACAGCTGCTAGACAACTGATTCAGTCTCATATTCATCGAATTCTATATTGATTAATTAGTTATGGAATCCAAAGAAGCTACATGTCTGACATCAAGAATATTCTGTCAACACAAAGGTGGTCTGAATGTTACTAGAATTTACTTCCTTGCAGATTTAATTTTTCCTCAGGGTGGAGTTGGGCAAATGGATCACTTGATGTTTTGCTTCTAAAATTGAGGAAAAGTGTGTTTGGTGCTGAACTTGCAGCTTTTTCAATGATGAAATTTATAGTTGTTCATGATAGTAACTGATTTTCTTAAACTAAAGCACAGTGAAAATGAAATCCATACATTTGTAATTGATCCATGTTGCGCCACCTTACTTCACTCCGTTTCCGTATGCCTACTCAGATGCTACGTTCCTTAACAAGTCTCTGACAGACACCTTTCTGCAGGAAATATCGTTTAGTTATGTATCGGTCTAGAATAGCAAGAAACAAAATTTCAAAATTTCAACGATTCCTTTCTTTAACGGTGTAGGAATGCCAAATAAGGACTGTAGCATAGAAGAAATGCCTCAACTTTATCGTTGTATTTTTGTAAGCCAACGATATTTTTGTAAGCCATATTTTAACTTAACTGACAAAGAATATGATCAAGATTGATACATACAGTCAGTAAGACTTTTGTCGTGAGTATATACTCTACTTCCAAAAATAAATGATAATGAAACATAGGGCTTCATTAATTAAGCAGAGCCATAAGCAGGGCTGCCTCTGTAAGCAGAGATGACATGTTGCGTGCGATTACATGGAGTATTTACCCCAGGGCAGCGAAGTAAGTTTGGCGGGAAAATCAAATCATTGGCAATATGGCGGCTTGGTGCATGCGACGTTAACAATATTTGGTAAGCCAGCCCTGTTTCCAGCCTTGCCAAGTGATTGTTTCAGAAAAACGTCATTATTTCATCCCTTCGAACAGGGCCAGCCCTGTTATGCAGAAGTGGGATCCCGGCTGTCATGGTTGGCCCACTCACCATATAATCATGTTTCAGATGTATTACATATCTCATATTGACAGAGGGATCTCGCCTAAAATCTTCCAGCTCAGATAACAGCGCCAGCCCTGCTCATGTAATCAGGCCCTTAAAGTTTCTTCTCGAAAAAACTCAACACTGAAAATAAGTAAATCAAACATTTTCAAAGAAGGAACTAGCGATAGAAGAAAACGTAAGAAATAGGAAATATTCTAGTATTGGCACGAATCTTGGAAAATCGTTTAAGCTGAACTGATCGAGACTGTTTCCCCTAATCGTCCGTCAAAGAAAATATTCCTGGAGAAAAGAAACACAAAGTCAGAGATGAATCTTTTCACTACAAGAGCAACAAGTTTATGGAATTCGTTATCTCGTCAACTGATTTCCTTGGAAAGTTTTTTACAATTCAAGAAGGGTATAGGAGACCTCTACCAAAATAAAAACATATTCATCTGAACATCACAAGTAAACATCACGGGATTTTATTAATTTCAATACGTATGAGAGTTATACATTCTGCATTCATTGTAAGATTGCTATGTTCTTTAATTGTCGTTGACAGTGGGCCCTTTGGTAAAGAACTGGTTCCACCGGTTATCAAAGGCTACCCACTTTAAACATGATGTATTATTATTATCATTATTATCATTCTTATTATTATTACTATTATTATTACCCCTCTCCAGCCACCAGTGCGTATGTACGTTATGAATGCCCCCTTACCATTTGTCAACAAATAACTTGCTAACAAGATTATCTAGTGACCACCTTGACCCATAAGGCGTGTTATATTTAAATGACTAATGTTACACCTGATATGTTGGGTACCTTTAACCCTTTGTGGAAGATTGGCTTCTACAATTGCCATCGGGAAAGAATATGTTGATAGAATAATCTCAAGGGCCTACTTCATGACAAAGATATTTGCTATGGATGAATATGTTATAGTTCTACCATATTTAGCGCTAAGTTACAAAAAGAGGAACAGATTTCAGCAAATCTTTTCAGAAAATATGAATCTGATACCGGTTAAAAATATTGCGTTATAGCATTGCTTACACTGAACAAGAATACCTGGGTTCGTCCATTTTTGTTGTTTATAACATCGGTGGAAGCTTGGGTGAACCATGTCAAGTTTGGTTAGCCCTTAAGAATCTTCTGCAATTTGGAGCACATGGCAGTCCTTGCTGAGTTATTTGGTCCTTGTAGATTCATTCATATAGCATGACATCACAGCAGCGTTGAAAACACGATGCCATCTTGTTTTGGGATAAATCTTCAGAAAATGTGTATAGATTTCAATAGCAAATTTGCAAAAAGTTGCACAAAATTGCTCTTATATTCTCCCACGCCATAGTGTGAAGGGAAAGGATAGGTAGCACTTGTTAATCTGACCTAAACCAATGAAATGATTGCACGAATAAATTTTCCTTGAAAGAAAACCATAAATTTAGTCCAAGAAAGCTGTGAGAAACTTGCATTTGCGAAAATAATTTTGTGAACAGCGCCATAAACTCCATCAGTTGTAAGTTGTCCGTCGCCTCTTCGAAGTCAACCTTGCTTTTCGATGTTCGCTTATCTATCTGCTAAAGTTGCAGGATGATTTGAACAGCTTCCAAGCTTTCAGAATAATTTTTTTTCAATAAATACTCGAAACACTCAAAATCCCAGTGCAAAGCTATGTTTTGAAACAGCTTCATCTACCCCAAGCCTGATTTTCGACCACGAATCGATAAAGTCACGTGGCATGTCGTAATTTCATTGTGTACTTGATTGGTACCAAATTCTAATTACAGTAGACTTGGTAGACTTGGTAGATTTAGAATTCTTATTTGATTAACACAGAAAATCTGGAAAAATTAGGCTCGGTAGGTTGGGAAGGCCTTCTGAACCTTCTACTGGAAAAAGGTGTCTCGGACGGCAGAGGGATTCTCGCTCTCATTAGCGAGCCGCCATAGTGTATCCAAAACCTATCGTTTTTAAGATTGTTGTGTTTGATTGGAAAACAAGTTTCAATCTCTGCAAAGTCTAATATTTTTATAGTTCGGTAGGTTAACATAGGTTCAAATCTTTAAAAAGGTTTATGTAAAATTCAATGACCTATTTTTTTGAATTTAATAGCTTGAAAGAAACTTTTGCTACGATGCTATAATTCCACCGTTGGACTTTTCACAAATCTTGAATGCTTCTCGAAATTACACCGTATTTTATATTTCAACTCAACTGAGGATATGACGTCCTCAAATTTCTAAATTGTAAACCAGAAGAATGAAAGATGTTTGCTTGATACCATATTGTAGACATTCATAAACTATGGTTTTCTTGAAAATTGTTCTATGTTTCCTCAAGACGTTTGGAAATTACAATGCTTTTAAATGGTTTCAAATGTTTTCTTGAATTCTTAAAAAAGAAGTAAAACACTTTAATTCTGAAAATATTGATTATTTCAGAAAAGTTCAACGGTACAATTACAGCAAAGTATCTAAAGTTGCTTTCAAACCATTATTCAATTCAAAGAAACGTCATATAATTTTACACCAACCTTTTCGAAGACTTGGAACCTGTGCTAGGTAGGTTGAGATTTACCAACCAAGCTCATCCTAAAAGTGCTGAATCTGATCTATTTTGTTTATCTTTGAAAAATTAAAATGTTATCGTTTCTGTTAACTAGGAAGCTCGCCTGGTCAAAGGCCATATAGTATCCGACCAAGGTTTCACCAAACGCCTAGATGCTAGACGTTGGTTTAACTTAATGATCACTGCCAAGTTTAATTTATGAAACTTAAAGTTTCCAAATAGGATGTAAAGTATCTTAGCTTACTACGGCCACAACGCCTAAACAACAAATCTGTCTTCGGAAGCTGCGAGGAAGAGCATTTGATTGTTTTGGATTGGTAATTGTAAATCTGCCAAATTCTCACAGTATTAGATGTTGTAAAAACGGACAAATTTCCGATCAAACACAACATCTTAAAAATGGTAGGTTTCGGATTCACCATGGCGGTTAACTAATGGAAGCAAGAATCTCTGCGAAGTTTGTGACATCTTCTGCCTTTGAAGCAGAATATTCAGAAGCTCCATCAAACCTACCAAGCCTACCGTTTTCAGAATTCTTTGTTCAATCAAACATGAATTCCAAGTGTACCATTTCTGAAAACTTATAGACTTAGTAGACTCGGAATTCGTGTTTGATTGACCCCGAGATTCAAAGAATAATCTAAATGGCTTAAACGAAGATAAAAGTTTTCATAAGAAGTTCGCATTTTGCAAAAATGTTTCCCCTCTGTAAATATGCCCAAAGAGCATAGGAGATGTTGTATTTGTGTAAACTGGCTTGCTGCAGATGAATTTTGACTTTTGCTACCTAATTTCCATTGCTAGTTATTCTTTTGCTATTGATTGCCGACTTTACCCAATCAATTCACTGAAATTTTATTCTTTAAAAAACTGTGGCGTTTTAGAAATTTGTGGTATACTGTGAATTGCAACGGACGAAACATTCTGCAGAATTAAAATTATTATAGCATGAAATTGGAATAGCAGATCTACAACGCCTGCCAAAAGTCTTGGAACACCTCAGCTAATTTTGCCTTGTTATGCGATTTCCCCCTCTCCCCCTTAGAACAATGTTGTTCTGTGACGATAAAATAAGATTCGCGACTCTGATGAAAGGCTAGGACAATAGCCTTGCAAATCAACATTGTTTGGGGGGGAGGGGGTGCCTCTACTAATCTCCACTGATAGAATTACGGAAAAGTGTGTCATTATCAAGAAAGGGCCTAAGTGTTCCAAGGACTTTTGGCAAGCATTGTAGTTTAAATTTTGTATGTATTAAAAATCTTTACAACATCACAAAAAAAAATTTTTGTAGAAAACATGGTTTGCAATCAACAATTCAGATAACTTCCATCACAAGCAAAAAGTGGCAAAACTTTGCTAAGCTTTCTTTGTTTGCAATAAATGAAAACTTAACGAAAGTGCAGGGTAACAATTATGTATCCAAAAAGGGAAGATTGGTAACTGATGGAGATGTGATCAACAAGTTCAAAGCAATCCATACCAAGCCATTTTCCTCATGAAAAACTATTTTATCATATTATGTTTGTCCATAGTACCGGGTGACCCAACAAATGAAACTTTTTGAAAACTGATCAAATTTGGTTATATTACTGATTGTGAAAATTTCTTTTTGTGCATCTTTGTTAAGGACCTAATTAATTTCAGAGCTATTGCATTGTCTTGAAATGGGATTGAATTTGTGGGAATTTGTGCTTTTACAAGCTACCTGCTTTTGAAGCATACCCCGAAATCGTGTGAAATGATTATCAAATTGAGCTTTTAAAGCGTACTACCACCTAACGGTTAGTGATTTTTAAATTTCAAAATATCAAAATAATCAAATTTTGGTGCTTTTCAAACAGTTTCACTTTTATTGGATCACCCAATAGTATTGTGGGAGGAAACAAGGAAGAATAACACTAACTTTTAAAAGAGGCAGGACAAGTTAACGAGGTGTAAACCAACAATTTGTCTATCTGATTGATTTAAAGCAAACACTCGTAACTGGAATGTCAAATATCTTAAGAAGACGCTCTTTATGGTAAAAAACTGCCACAGAATGTTACATTAAATTTCCTAAACTTTGTTTACGATTTGACCGTAATGAAATAATGTCTCTGAAAGACGCTCTTTATGCTAACAAAAACTACCACAGATCACTGAATTAAATTCTATAAACTTATCCAAAAAAAGGTCGCTTATTATCTTTGCTTGGTGGAGCTAACGCGTCGTGGCGAATTTAACGAGACTAACCAAGTTACCCGACAAGTGATTGCTTATATAAGAGAATTCATCTCCCTGTACCTTTCGCTAAAACTTTGGCCCGCCGAATTGTTCTTTACTTCCTACACCGACTCTAAGAATATGAATTCTATACAATATAGCATAGAAACATTGATTTTCCCAACTTGCCAAGCAGGGCAACTCGCAGCCACACAATCAACAATTTTTGCTCAAATTCCTTTGCGAAATATTGAATATAGCTTTATAATGAAGCTTGGATGAGTTTGGGTTAGGGCCAAGTTATCTGAGGATTAGGAATATTTGCCAAATTGAAACTCGTCAATAAAGTGAACTCGAAAAGAAGGCGAAAGAGTTCCATCGGTCATCAGCTAGCCACTTGTTTCATCTTTAAAATGGTGGGTGGGTCAAAATAACTATAATGTACATTTTGAATGAAATTCTGTCTTCACAAGGAGAAATTCCATACGAGGAATAAATGGTGGTAAAAATTTTTGTATAGTCAATTCCAGCATAGTAACAAATGTGAAAATAGAGATAAGATAGAAGATTCCTAAGTAGGTCAGTGGGAGTGGTGTTGTTTTGAACTTATGAGAGAGATATCGACATTTGAAGAAGCCTTTTAGCACAGCCAAATTTTAATATAGTAGATTATCATGATAGGAACTTAAACCTAGACCAAACAAGCGTTTATGTGGCTAATGCTTTAGATAATTTTTAAGGTGGAGCAATGATTCTCAACTTGGTTTTATTTTTAGATGGCCAGGAATCGTGATGTCCCTATGGGGACAGTGGTCATTGGTCTATCCCTGAATTGGACTTCTTTCTCTGAATTTCATTCCAGTTTTGTCTTCAAAAAGTGGCTTTGTGGCTTTCAGAGAGTTTGGGTGTTTTTTTAAAAGTTCAGAACAATTGGTTTTCATGCAATGTATGTCCGAAAAACCAGTTGCAACGGTTGCTTCAAGCAAAATAATAAAATGCCCGTTGCGAATTTGTAGATTTATCCTTCTTCGTTATAGTTGTTGGCCATACTGGTTTCAGGGCACCTTTTGCGGCTTTGTTTGTTTTGATATGATGCTTGAGAGAATTACATATGAAAGTATGGCTTGGATGAAAATGCGCTGGTCCTTATCTACTCCTATCTAAAACGGCGGAAACAGTCTGTTAGGATCAATAATACGTGTAGCTCTTCCAAACTATTTTGTCAGGGGTACCCCAATGCTCTGTTTTGGGCCCTATTCTATTCAATGTTTACATAAATGATCTCTTTTTGTTCATCAAGCGAGCAACAATACATAATTATGCTGACCATAACACTCTAGCTTATTTTTCCAAGACTCTATCAAATTTGATTGAGGTGCTGGAAGAAGAAGCTGGAGTTGCTTTGACTTGGCTAAAACAAAATCAAATGATAGATAATCCAGAAAAATTCCATGCACTCCTTATCAGAAAGGATCAAACAAATACTAGTGGAGAAAATTTCAACATCCAAGAAAAAATGATCAAATCGGAAGAAACAGTCAAATTGCTAGGTATTCAACTTGATTATAAACTGAACTTTGAACAGCATATCTCTGAACTTTGCAGAAAAGCTGCATCACAACTCAATTTTTTAAAAAGACTCAAGAAATTTATTGGTTTTAATGAAAAGAAGATTCTAGTTCAAAGCTTTGTATATTCAAATTTTAATTATTGCCCTCCAGTATGGTACTTTTCATCAACTAAATCTTTGCAAAAAATTGAAAAGATTCAAGAACGTGCCCTTAGATTTTTTTACACAATGATCACCTTAGCTCGTATAGCGACTTACCTTTTTTTTTTTTTTTTTTTTTATATCACTAAAATTTAAAACACGAAAAACAAAACTCAAATTTAATTACTGTTGAGGTGGGAGGAAAAAAACAAAACGTTAACTAGTCGCCTCCACACCCAACACCACAATTATACNCCAGATGTAGTAGGCAACGACCAAAACTCATTGAAATCTTTTAGTTTGCTTGACGAATTCAACAGTACATTTCAGTATCATTTCGTTTGCTTTCTCGTTATAAGCATTACTTCCAAAAAGAAGTAGATCACATAAATGGTCGTCAGGCAGTTGAGTTATGTCATTGCCAACTACATCAGATACCTTATCAAGCAGGTTCCTTCTGTGAAGTGAGTATTGGCGGCAGTGCAGGAAGTAGTGGATCGTAGACTCGACCCCTGAATCACATTTACACATAGGACTTTCACAAGCAAAGTTATGATCAAATCTATATTCGTGTAAGTCAGAGAAATGAACTTACTTTCGAAATCAGAAAGGTGTAATATGCATGTTTCCCGTCTAAGAGTTCTCTGTATAGAAATTTTTAAGACACTGACAAATTTAAACCCGTCTTTCATGCACGATATTTTCAAAATAAAATCTTCTAATTACTCATTAAGAAACTCCAACGACGTACAGCATTATAGACCTAATCAAGTCACCTTTGGTTCAAATAGTCTTCGATCATTGGGACCTCAAATCTGGAATGGACTGCCAAATGAAATGAAATTCGCCGAAAATTTAAATAGTTTTAAAAATATGATAAAAAAGTGGGATGGCCCAAACTGTCAATGTAACCTCTTTGTAATGTCTTTACGTAATGTAATGTCTTTACGTTTCCGGAAATTAGTTTTATTTAGTTAATTTATTAAAACACTGTAAAAATATTTATGTATTATTTACCTATCGATTTGGATTAGTTTACTGTGTATATTGCATATAATAGTAAGCTAGATGTAAATAATCGATGTAAAATAAGTTGACAAACAAAAGTATTGCTTACCTTGCCTTTTATACACCGTCTCTGATAGGATGACTGAATTCACATCAGCTTTTAATTTCGTCATATTTTTTGAAATTTTAACACCTCCACACTCTATCGTATTGCTAAGATGAACCAACTTTTATTGAATTACTGCCCCAATGAAGAACTTGAAATTTGCCCTGCAAATAGGATTGCTATGTGTTTATGATCAAAATTAATATAACATTTATCATAAACTTGAAGGAGTTACTTCACGTTTGTCACGAAATATTTCCGTATTCGCTCTGCAAACATGAAAAATGCTGTCATGCGAGAAATAAACTATTTCATATTCTTTTCACAACATTCAGATAGGTTTTAAGTATATAGATCTGAATATTAATGCTACTCATATAAAAACCGCCCCTCGATAGACCAAATAAAGTAGGAGTTTAAAAGAAAATATGTACTATTAAAAAGAACAGCTTAGGATTATGGTACCAATATTAAATGCAGTGACTTACTATCAATTATCGTTACCATTGCTTTTATCACAGAGGTTGGTTGTGTCAAAATCACGGATAGAGGAAGGGGCAGATCGGCGGACTAAATAAACCGCCCTAACAGGGGCGTCGCCAGCCCTGCAAAAGTGGGGTGGATAAAGTAAATAATTAGGTTCTGTAAGGTATACCCAACCATTTTGACACTGTTTTTGCTGATGAATATATACCACTCTGAGAAACTGGGGTGGACATGTCCACCCCCAGTCCACCCCCAGTCCACCCCCTGGCGACGCCACTGCACCCTAATAGTATCATAAAAAAGAATAAAAGTAGGACATCAAGCGTGTGTCCTTAAATATTTTATTGGAGTCCGTCTGACTCCTCAAACCTTACGACCTTCCGCCACATCTGAAAATGATATAGTAGCTATATTCGGCCCGAAAGGAAGTAAATGGTGTCGATTTTAGGTTCGATTAATTGTTTACTCTAAAAATGACACACATTCTTTATTCTCATCTGATATAGACTTCACAAGCCCTTTGGATTTCGTCTTCAAAAATGAGCTCGACAACAGAGAGAAACGTAAGTAGATTTTCATATTCAACAATCTATTTTTTGCTTTCTATTTAACACGGTCATCCATCCTTGGTGTGGCAAAGCGAATGTAACCACTATTTAGAGAATTATGCTGCAATAACTCTGGGATTAATTCTCTAGAGACTTAATAGTGACACAAACCTCGGCATCTCACTGTGTTGTTACGAGATTTTAGGGTTTGATTGGTAATTCTAAATCTACTAAATTCTGGATATATAAGACTTCACAGAATTGGAAACTTATTTCCCCTTGAAAAACAAAAATTTTAGAAACGGTCGGTTTAGATTCACCATGGTGAATTTACCAATGTCCCCAAAGTTCCCTAAAGTCTGCCAAGCCTTCTGCTTTTTGGAACAGAAATTTCAGCCTTGCAAACCTACCAAGCTTACCTTTTTCAGAATTCCGGGGTCAACCAAACGCGAATTTCGAGTCCACCAAGTCTACCATTTTTAAAATAGGTACCAATCAAGCTTGCCCGTACATTGCATTTGGAATATTTACATGAAATGCGATTGAAATATTCATGAAAGGCGATTGAAAATAGCTGGTCATTGTCTTCGTCACTCTGAAGAGATTGCTTCGAAGTTAGTTTGATGGCAACCCAATTTGGCAAGAAAAATAGATGAAGAAGAAAGATACCTTACATTGATACCCTTAAAGGGAATCTAAGCATATCTAAGCCTTTGATAAAAATAGCCGTGCAAAGACAATTGGCTGTGACACGTTCCAAACCATATTTGGGTAACCGATCTACATCAACAGGAAATACTGATATCTGATCGGGCAGCATTTGACCGCATAAGGCTTGAGCCACTTTTATATGCTTAGATTCCCTTTAAGAATAACACTAATTTAGATCATACTAATGATATAAGAACAGTTATGATGCACAGAAATATTGGAACGGTTATCACCAGGGGTAAATATTTTCGCTGTACTGCGATGCTGCCAAATTTTCTGAAAGTTTGCTGACTTTATCAGTACAGCAACCATTTTTTAGCATAACGTACAGTTTTTAAATGTCAAGAAAATCTTTAACTTAATTGCTGGGGCGAGCAGCGGCGTGCTGTGGTAAGTATTTGCCTTTGGACATACTATGTCATAAATGGTTCGGGCTAGCGCTGGTTCAAGATAGATAGATTGATAGATATTTACATCATCTTGCTGTAAAGTGGTTCTAAATGGACAAAATGGATCAAACTGAAAAGCTCATATTTCTATTTTATTCAAAACTAAAGGAATCAGTAATGGTGAATTTCATAAACACAAAAATCAGGTCTCCGATATATAAAACAAAGCGATCTATCGTTCTGAGCAATAGATTTCTCTCCTTCATTGCATTTGAACATAATTTTGTGCTCTCTGTGTTTATTTTGATTTGATTGAGCGCACTCTGAAATGCAATATCTAATCTTTAAAATAAAAACAATTACCCTTGCTAAAGAAGTAGTTTCAATTAATTGCCAAATGCCAATTTAATACTTAGGTTGGCTCACACCAAAGTAGGAATGCGTTAGAATTGCGATAACGCATTTTCTAAATTCGTTATAAACGTATTTTTAGAGAATACAATCATCTCTTCTAAATCTAGTCAAAACTTTTGATTCCATCCAACTGATGTCAAAGGTACCGAAAAATCTCCAAATTGAGGCAAAAATAATATCGACGTGTTTTTCTCTCGCAATTTGGAAGCAAGTCTAACACAATTTTACTCCAATGTGAACAAAGATTTAAAATTAAATGGTTGTTTCCGAAATCCAACCATTTAACCATTTTAAAAATAAGTTGTAATGTTTGTATTCATGATGAAGAATGAAACGTAGATATATCTATTCGTACTTCCGGTACAAGAAGAGAGTATGGTAAAAAAACCAGCCTACTATCTACAGTGAATCTTCAGACTAATTGAATTATAGATAGTGGGTGTCTGAGAAAGCTTTTAGCCATGATCTGAGATAAAAATGATGGCGGACAACTGAATTAATTTTTAGAGTTAAATATCAGGTGTAGAGACGTTGATTTGTAAAAGGCCTCTGGCCTATATACAGGAATATAGTATAGTATATTAAAATATAGTATAGTATAATATAGTATAGTATAGCATAATTTAGTATTGTATAGTATCATAGCGATTTTCTGGAAGCCAGACTCCTGTGCTTTCATTTAATGTATAATTTTTGCAAAATAGGTTGCTGGGGGCACTTGCATTGAAGAACAAAGTAAGCATTGGTCAAAATGAAGTAGCGCTTATTTTCGACGTCATTCTAACCGTATCATTTGAGAAAGGTTGCACCTGTGTCCTTTCAAAATGCAAATCTCCTGTGTTAGTTAAGTCATCGGGGAGTTAAAAGGCAAGCAAATCTTCATCAGAAAGTGTCCCACTTAGATTGAAATGTTGTCCTTTAACAATTTCTTTCGAAAAAAAACATGGTGCAGATAAAATTATTGGAAAGAGTTATAGCAAAGTTCTTGTCGAACAGTTTTTGTCAACAACTTTATTTTTTTCATCCAAAATGATAAAATCATTTACAAATGTTACTACGAAAGCTTCTTGTGTTGATTATAGAATCAGAATAATTGCAAGTTTTGCTTTGTTTGCTTTCTTCTTCCTACAAGTTTACAATTAGAGCAATGATACGCTACCTCATTTCGACCTATCCTAAGATGTTTACTTCTTGCGAATTCCAATTAGCCCTATTTTGCAAAATCTATACATCAAATTAAAGCACACAAGCTGGGCTCCAGAAAATCTTTATGTCATTTTTGGCAGACCATTTGTTTCTGATAAATTTAAATTAAACTATCTATTTGCTTATTTTCAATTGGATAACTATAACTAACATTAACCAATAGATTAACACAATCATATCATTGATTATAGGCAACTCGCTGACTACGTTAAGTCCTTTGGTGCCAAACCAAGTTGACCAACAATCAAACAGCAGCGGTTTATTTTCCAAATGATTTTGCATCCAGCGATAAAAATAGCGTAGTCTGGGCTTCACTGAAAAGAGACGTGCAATGAGTGACAAAGGTGCCCTTGACTAAAATGCTTAGCCTGTTCTCCAGCCCATAATTCCCGAGGAAAACGTCAGACATTTTGGAATGGACAACAGGCTATATACTGCACATTTCGTGCTATATTTTAGATTGTCTTCTTTCGTTTTAAAATGAATGACCTGAGCAATATGGCACCTGTGCATAAATAGGATAAAAGAAAAGACCAGAAATTCAATTGTTTTCTTTGGCTTTGCTTTCTTTGGCCACACACTGAATTATCAAAAACGATAAGCTATTTATACAGGGGCGTCGCCAGACTTAAAAAAGTAGGGTGGATTTTGTAAGGAATTATGTCTTGAAAGGTATCCCCAGCCTTTTTTATACCGTTTTTATTTATCAATGAATACCACCTTCAGAAAACTGGGGTGAGCACTCCAATCCACCTCCAGGCGACGCACTTGTATTGCACACCAACAAGATGGAGCGTGTGCTTATAGCATCTTCGCAGAATTTTTATTTCGGAAATTGTAGTTCCCCTGCCTATTTCTTAAGAGAAAATACTGTTTGCATGACTGCACGCCACGCGCCAATATGCAAACAAAGAATCTATTTATAAAAAAATTTGTTGGTGTGTACTGCATTTTGAAGAGTTTGCTATTTAACTGTTTAAGTGTTTAAATTAAATGAAAGGAGATGTAATGATTTAGTCTAAAAATTGAGCAGAATTGGCCACATGCCACTTACTGTTCTTTTGTTCGATCAACAAACCTTTGTCGATTTGTTCTATTCCTTCAGTGATCATGCAATTTAGGCAAGTGGCATATTTCACTTCTAACCCCATTTGCTTCAAAGTTCCCATTATCTTCAAGAGAACTATGACATATTATTGACATAGGTTGCTCTTATCATCCTAACACAATCTTCAAAGTTTTGCCGATTAAAGAAAAGGTCAGGTAATGATTGACACCAAATTTCAAGCAACCATGTTAAACTGTTGAATCTCAGGGAAATTGATAACTAAAAATATAAAGATCCAGGAGGCAGAGTTTTGACAAGTTGGTTTAATCACTTCAGAATTACTGGCCAAAATCTTCTCACTTTGACGTTGTGTAGCCACTCTGAAGATGGCGTTTGCCAAAAGAAATTTTCGTAGGAGTATCTTGTTAATTTGATTAAAAGTTCTTAATTTTCATGATGGGCTTAAAGACAAATGATGGACATATAGCGACCTAGTTTAAAAATAAGACAAAAGAAGACCTCGTGCCTCTATTTGGCCAATTGTTTTGATCATCTATTGAGATAATTAAATACAATGGAATACAATGGGCTATATTTAGATTGCCCAGACCCCTAGCTCAAGTAATCTTATATCTCCGTCAGTTTTCTTTACTGAAATCATTATAGCCATATACTCTCGTCTGAATTCTGTTATAAATAAAACTTCTCCTCGCAGTATAATGGGGATAAAATCAACATCAATTGCCAGTTTGTTGTTGATGAGCTTCACGAACAATTAACAACAAAACTCTCTTAATCTTGGCTCATACAAGAGCAAAAATTCGTTAGAAATGTGTTAGAAATGTCACGGAAAAAGAGTCGGAAATATATTTGCTTCAGTTTGAGATTTTTGCGCCTTTGAAGATTATCACGCATTTGGGATAACGTTAGAATAGACGATTGCGCTAAAGATGGCGACAAGGAATTTTTTACCAAGATCCTTTGCGGTATTGAAGAAATCAACCAATCAAATCAATCAAAATTCAATGCGACGCAAAGCATCATGGTAAAAAATTCCTGTCCGCCATCTTTAGCGTAATCGTCTATTGGGATAACGAATTTTTCTAAACTCTTGTTGACAGCAATTTTTGTGAATTATCGCTTCCAAATGAAATCAAAACTTTTGATTTTCCTTCATGCTTAAACAAGTACATTCCTTTATGCTTGAAATGTCTCTAACGTTTCGACTTCTTGTTTGAAGACAGCTTTCTGTCCTTTCTCCACAAAATATCCGTATGAGGGATTGTGGTACACATTTACTAATTCAGTGTCTCCTATCACAACCTCAGAGGTCAAGTGGCTAATCAAAACTAATTTGTTGACGCAATTTCTCTCCTCAGCAACTATGCAGGCAAACTTTATGTGTGTACTCTCACGTAAAAATTTGGAAAGCGCCATTTTTAGACCTAGTCATGTTTTAAATGGCGAGTAATACGGACAATTCTGTTTCTGAACAACAGTTCCCAGGGAGAGAGTACTCGACGTATTTGCAGATAGGAATGCGCCACACAGAATACATACAAGACACCGACCCATATCTGTACCAAATTGCCGAAAATTTATACCTTTGTTTATACTAAAATTTCGAAAATTAACACCCAAATCGTTGTTTATGTCAATTTGCGAGAAAGCAAGACCCTTACACCAATTTTCAAAAGCGAGACCCGTGTTTATACCAAAATTTCAACACGTAAACACTTTTGGGAGGCACATCCCCAGTACCAAAATTACCTTAGGAATCCCCACGCGGGTGAATCACCGTTAAAAACAGTCTGTCACACATCTGATTGGGTGATCAGGACAATACAAAGAATAGGAGAACTGAATGGCTGCTGATCCTAATCACTTTCTACGGCCGAAGAAAGTGATACAGATCAGCCCTACTTTGTTCCCAATGCACAGATCCACAAAGACATTCGTTGTGTTGAGCTCTGACTTTACTGCAGCCAATCAGATGCGCGACAGACTGCCTTTAAGCAAAATTCATAACTTTAAAGTGAACCACCTGAGCTACATGGCGCAGTCTATAAATAGGACAAAGGACAATCCAAACACTCTATTGTTTCGATTGGCTTTGCTATGTTTGGCCATGCGTGGGATTGTCAAAGACAATAGGCTATTTTAAAGCCTACGAGATCTCATCTTTGAGCTCAGGTTATTCTCTTCAATATTTCCCCATGATTATAAGAATCGATCACAACCAATGAATCAATCAGCCGACCAACCTCCCAATAAGCAAATCGGCCAGTCAGTCAATCAGCAGTCAACCAACCAATCACTCAGTCTAACAAAAAAATCAGTAATCAGGCACGATTAATGATTCAACCACACAGTCACTTAATCAGTTTATTTGGTCAAGTCCCCTTGAAAGAGAAGAAAGGACGACTCGTTCCTAACAGCTTGCAGCTAGATAGCAGGACAATCTTTGATCCAGCAGGCAGTATCTTTTATCTTGAATTTTGACAAATAGTAATTGAAAATGTTGATTTTTTGCAGCTGGGTCCTGTTACAAACATCAGGTCAAGCAGGGTCAAACGTATCTCATGAATAATTAACTAGGAGCTGTTCGGAACAACTCATCATTTCCTTGTGTTTAAGACAAATTGTGCAAATCTAGTTATTCAGCAAATTAGTCAATCAGCAATCAACTAATCAATCGATCTTTCATTCATTTCTTCATTCATTCAAATAATTTTAGGTGAAGCAATGAGGCCCTTCTGCTCTGAAGCTGAGGAACATCCATTTGCGAACTGCTACACGCTGCGTACTGCTGGAAAATGTGGACACTCCCATCTACTCAAAAGGTGGTGCCCAAGAACTTGCAAATTTTGCATTGGTAAGATTTAGCACTTGCATTTTGCATTGATCGTTTAAGATTACAACAAACCTTCAGATAGGCAGGCCAGTGCGCTCCCACTCAGCTATCCCTTACCATTTGCATGCTTCAAAGGCGGACAACTTTTAACCAGCGAGTAGAAACACAGCCATGGTAAATGGCATCTTATGAAAAACTCCACTCGAGTATTAGCTACGTTCGTGAAGTTTTTAGGGCGTCCAACTGGATTAACCTGTTATTTCACAGGATGAAATGTTCTGTTGTTTCAAATGCATGAACAAATCTACTGTTAAAGTCTTATTATAGCTGGCACAATAATCAAGATTCATGCAGATTTCACCCACGTCTTCATGGTTCGGTCATTAAATAACAATTTTACATGGCTATATTGAGGGTCATGGAGGGGTAAAATGGGATCTAGGATTTGCCTAATATGAAACTTGGGAAAATGGGATTGAGGAACCCCCCTCAGGACCCTTTATAATAAAGGAACTGAATTGCAAGTAGAGATTGAAAATGTTTTTTGATTTCAGTTGATAGACTTGCAGCTCCACCTACATGTATGGCAACAAAATATGGATGTTGTGCCAATGGCATCACAGCTGCACAAGGCAAAGATCGACTTGGCTGCCCAGGTATGCTACACATAGTTTGTGGATGCTGGTTAAGAATTATGACCACATTAGTCACGGTAATTTTATAGATAATGGCTCAATTATGTCAACTTTCACGGTGAGCAACTGCTACCAAAGTGCCTAAATAATTTTCGCAAATTTCCGCGTACTTATTAAAGCGAGGAATGACCCAAAACGACAAAAAAATTGGCCAAAACGAGCTACAACGATCCAAAACGACCAACAACCAGATCATAAACAACCAAAGCCATGCAAATATATTAAAATCTACCATCAGATCATATATTTGAGGGGGTGGGAGGGGGAGGGGGCAGAAAGCCCCTAAAATACATATCAGTGATCTCTTAATGATTCTCATTCATTGCAAAAACACGACCATACAAGTCATGCGACTACTTAAGCCGGTGAAGACAGATCTAATTGATAGTAAAAAAGCATAAACAACAAAATGCACCGTTTTGCTTTCCTTGCGGATATTGAGACTGAAGCTAAATATGAAATGAGGGAAAGCCAAATAATTGCAAACTGTAATCTTTTTTAGTATTCCATGAAATTTCGGAAACCCACGAAAATATTTCTTTAATAAACTTAAAATTTTTCTGAAGATATTGCCACTGTTTCTAAGCAATTTGAGGTATTAGATCTCACTGCCTAAGGTACTCTTAATGTGGATGCGGGCCACCCCTCGAATAGTTAAAAAATTCACCTCCTATTCTTTCATCGAGATGATTTCATTGTTTTATTGTTTATGGTATCAAGAGAATGTTTTGTTTTGGGCCAGTGACTACATAGGAAATTCACACAGCTAACTTAGTTCTCTCAGTTTCTTGCCAAACATCAGAATTAAACAGAACTTACTTTGAATTTTTTACGGGAGAGTGTACCTCGGCAAGAACAGCTAATTCTTTTAATTCTGTCTTACCTCCATATATAGGGTGTCCTAAAAAAATTGTACCCCGTTTGCCTGCAGATTGTGACGAAACTGAAAAAGGTCCTCGCCAAACCTGTGGGTTATGTTGCTCTTCAGATGTTCAAATAAAATCTTTACTCTTTATGTTCTTTAGAAGGTGATCTTTAGAAGACCAAATTTGTCTGATGACTGAAACCAGCGGTCGGCCATTTTGTCTTACTATTGATGAACCCAAACAGAATTTTCCAATGCCATAACTCTGGCAAAAATCCAAATAATCATCAAGGAGTTCATTGACATTTTTGCGAGAGCTATGAAATTGGGGGCTGTTTCAGTTCATCCATGAAGCTGTTTATCGCTGCAAAATAGTAAGACAAAATGGCCGACCNTTTGCTACCAATCCTGTAAAATCCGTTGAAAAATGATGGGGCTATGATCTTTAGAAGACCAAATTTGTCTGATGACTGAAACCAGCGGTCGGCCATTTTGTCTTACTATTGATGAACCCAAACAGAATTTTCCAATGCCATAACTCTGGCAAAAATCCAAATAATCATCAAGGAGTTCATTGACATTTTTGCGAGAGCTATGAAATTGGGGGCTGTTTCAGTTCATCCATGAAGCTGTTTATCGCTGCAAAATAGTAAGACAAAATGGCCGACCGCTGGTTTCGGTCATCAGACACGTTTGGTCTTCTGAAGATCATAGCTCCATCATTTTTCAACAGATGTTTACGGGGATGGTAGCAAACTTTAATTTAACATCTGAAGAGCAAAATTATCCAACAATTTAGCAAGAATCTTTTTCCATTTCTTCACAATCTTCAGGTAAATGGGGCACAATTTTTTTGGGACACCCTGTACATATCATGAGGACTTAGGGGGAAGCATGTCAGTGTTTTACCTGCAAAACAATTTTGTAGTTTTTCTTATGAATTTGAGGAATGAGCTAATCAGATACTTACATAGCCGTGAGAAGGCTCAAATGTTTTATTTTTGAGCAGAACTACATTTTTTCTACTCTACTTTCATAACTTTGTATTAGGAAACACGTTAAGCATAGTTAATGCATACATCAAGTTGTCGGAACGACGTAAACTTGATTTCATCGCCCAACTTGTCATTAGCAAATTAATGCACTTTGCCACCTAATAGGCAACGAAATCAATTAGAATTAGCCAGTAATGACTGGTGCTTGCAACAAATGACTGTAGAAATACGTATGACAAGACAAAACAGGATTTGTTGGGCAAAGTTTTTGAAAATTTCAAAAAATGTTCTGCTTTTCACAAGCAATTCATGTTTGTCAAGCAACATTTGGCGAGGTAGTCAAACGAACAAAAAATTTGCTTGGCAAGCAAATCTCAAATGTTCAGCAAACAATTTTTGCTCGTTTGGTCAGGGCTCAACTCTAGCAGCTGATTCGATTATCAATTTTGTTCACAGAAAATTGCAAAGACAATCCATTTTACTTTTGCGCATGGTATGCAAAAAATGGCTATTGCACAAAATACCGCAAAACATTGTCAAAGCATTGTCCCAAATCATGCAACTTCTGCGGAAAAATTATCGTGAATGGGGGATGCTATAATGAGCAGAGTGATGAAAGGTGCGCAAAGTTTAGCCAATTTGGATATTGTAAAATAAAGAAATGGAAAAAGAGAATGGCTAAAATGTGTGCACGTTCATGCCGAAAATGTACGTTGAATGCACCTAAGTTGAAAGATGTAACCCCAGCCTGTGCAGCAGATGGATGTTGCTGGGATAACAGAAGTCCAATTAGCCATGGATGCCCACGTAAGTTTGCAGAGAATACATCCAAATATCAATTTCTTTTAACAATTTCTTATCTTCTTATCTCATCCAATATCCAATACACCGTTCAACGCGCGCCAGAACGAGGCTCAGCCTTAGCAACGCTGCGAGGCAACAACAATTTAGAGTCAAGTAAACAATCTTACAATAGCAGACCTCGTTTTGGCGAGCTGTCTTGAACCAGGTATTCTACGTAGAGACTGCAAATTAAGAAAGTACTTGAAGTTATTCGAAACCTCATTGTATGTCCCAACTGATTTGATTTTGATTTGATTTGATTTTATCTTTTTTACCCATGGTAGCTCCTCAGTTAGAAAACTGATTTACAGGGGGGCATGCTAAAAACTTATACTAATTTACAATAAATACATGATATGCTAGATATAACTAAACTAAATTACAAATTGTCATAAAATAAACAAAAGAAAAACTAAACCAATTTAAGGTGTTCTATTTTTGCAGCTCCTTTTTGAATGCTCTCAAGGTAGAGGAATTTCTGACTTCAGTGCCAAGACTGTTCCAATGTTTGGCGCCTCGGTACGAGAAGCATTTCTGCCCCACTGCCGATTTTAATAAGGGCAACCTGAGGTTGACATCGGCATTCCTAAGAGAACGAACAGTAGAGTTGTTGACTCTCACAACAATGTCTTTCATATAAGAAGGCACATCACCATTAAGGGATCTGAAAACCTTTTTTTGTGATTCAAAATCAATAAGCTCCCTAACAGTGGGCCATTCAAGCGCCCGAATAACTGGTAAGGCGGTCGCATCAAATGGACTGTTGGTAACCAGTTTTGCAGCACGATTTTGAAGTTTCTGCAATTTGTCGATGGCAGTCACACCAGTATTTCCCCAGACAGGACAACAATATCTAAAGTAGGGCTCCACTAAACTCTTATACATAGTCTTGACAGTTGAAATCGGGAGGTACTGCTTAGCATAGCGTAGTATACCAATACCTCTAGAGATCTTTTTCGTTGTTAAGGCCAATTGAGAGGCCCATTTAAGTTGTTCGTCGACTTGAACACCAAGGTATTTGATGATGGGAGTATGTCCCAAATACAAATGTTAAAAACATTCTACACGTTTGATCAGACCTCGCGAATTAATGAAAACAGAACGTTAAAAAGGCCCCTATCTGGATATTGTGACTGACTATTTTGCTTAGTACAATAAATGCTCGCACTAGAACCCGTAATATGACAGTCAACACCAAAAACTGGACTTCGCCACGTAAAATTTTCACCTCGACAGAAACGAGGCCGTTGAGCATTTGATCGATGAAGTGAATTTTTTTGGTCTGGATCAAGTTCGAGAGCCAGTTCGACTGGGTGCCGTGAAAACGAGATTGAAGCAGAAAAGCCAAGTGCTGTTTTTGAGCTGTAATATTGCGAGTCCTAGTTTGAGAAATAAGAGTGGTAATGGTTAAGGTAGTAGCAGTAGTGGTAACTAGCACGAAAATTATCAGCCTACAGTAAACCTACCTACCAGTGGAATCTAAACGTCCTTTATATTAGAAAAACAATATGGAAATGGGCTTTAAGATAACAGAATCAGTGATAAAGTTGGTAACATTCCCAAAGGACAGAACTCTATGTTTAACACAGAAAACTAAGAGTATCTCAAATCTTTTGATGATACTTGTGTGACTATGGTTTGACACGAATTACAAGCTCCAGGTATAGACTTATAATCTGGACCACATTTTTTGCTGCTGTCCCTTCAAGCACTTCCTCGTTTGACTTTCAAACTACGCTCAAAATAGTGTTGCTCAAAAATGTGACTTTTCAACTCAATCTCCTTTCACGTGAATCGGTCAAACAGTTGAACAATATTCTGAGTCCTACTCCTAGTTTGAGCGACGAGGGAGGAGGAGTTAGTAGTTACGATGGTAGTAGCACAAGCTGGGACGAATGTCTTGAGTGTAGTTTTGTGCACAGAAATATTTATTCATTCTAACTGCAAATTCTTATTTCAGCCTGCAGAGATTACTTCTCAAAAACGCTGTGTCACAGGTTTGCAACAGAATGCGGCCATTCTAATAGATTGCAATCCACACAGATGAAAATATTCTGCCCAAGCACATGTGCATTGTGTGACAGTAAGTAAATCGTTTTTATTGAGGAAACAAAAGTGACAAAATCAGCACCTATCTCGATAACGTGTCTGACAGCCAAGGAGGGGGTTCTTTCATAGTAAAGCGATGTGCTGTATTCAATGGTTTAATTGTCCTAGTCTAGCCAAGGGGTATGAGTTTTGGAAATTTCGGTCCAGGGAACAAAATTTGACTTTGTTTGCTGCCTGATGCAACAAGGCTAGATTAAGGTAATTCTGCTGTAAGCTCTAATGAGCACGGAAAGTCGGTTTTCAGAAATCCTTCCTCAAGAAATTTAGTTATTACTCGGGAACCAATCGGTCTATCAAAAATTTTGTAAAAAGTAAAGTCTTAGCCATATTCTTAGCAATCCAAACATGTATTAAGCGCAATAGTTTGCTTTCCCAGGTTTGGAGAAAGCTCATTTAAAAAATATTTATAGGCTTTAGAAGAGCTTATTTCTATAAATGCTTAGGAGTTCGCTGGAAAATCCTTATTCGCGTGCACAACGAGACAGTTAGCTATATAAGTGCCAGGGCATCTTTGCGGCTTCGTATGTTTTAATTTATCGCTTGAAAGAATTCCTTCTTGTCTGCAATCATTAATCACTTTGAAATGGCATGCCAATTGAAACAAACTCGAGCTATTTTTACAAAATGTACTCCTTGTTGCCTGGGGCACAGTTTTTCAAGCTTTATTGTGTCTCTTCGCTTGTAGATAATTAGTGTGCCTGCAATACCGAAAAACCTAACCTTCTATAAATTCCCGCACCTTTGTTGCTGGCGCTTGCTAGGCTAAACGCTTTCGGGATCTTCGTCAAATCTTTAAAAAGGCGTGTCTAAATGGGTAGTATATATTTCTCTGGATTGAATTGTTTGAAAGGACTTTAACTAATTTACCGTAATTCCAAAAGGCGAATTTTTTAAATCATTTTTATTTTCAGGATTATACAGCGTTTTTGCATCTTATGTAGAGGATGAAAGGACTCATCTAAAGCTTTCAGAATATTGAAAGCTCTATAACGTCTAAATAAATTGGGGGAAAATAGTATAATTCTTAAAACACATTTCTTTACGAAGCTCTACAATATGTTTTTAAGCAAAAGTTTGTAGTTTTTCTATCTTATGATTTGGCAATTTGATGAAATCTCAACTTCAAAACTAGCAGAAATAGAAAAAACGTTGTAATTCTGAAATTAATGATGATATCAAAAATCTCCATTCTGGCATTATTACAGTAGATTACATAAAGTTCCTTGCATGCCATTCAACCCAAAGGAGGATGTAATACCCATTAAACCAGCCTTTTTAAAGATTCGACGCCTATCTTAATCCTTCCCAGGTCAAGCTATAATTATTATTCCTCCTCTCTCTCTCTCTCTTTAGGAACGACATGCAGAGATGATCAGACTTTGGGAAATTTCTGCAATATATGGAAAACAATGGGAGAATGCAAAAAGAATCCCAATGGAATGAAGCTCTATTGCAAAAAAACATGTGGTTTCTGCTCATAAACTTCAACAGCGCAATGAGAGGAATAACAACGAATAACACAAGCGTCAGTTCCAGTTTTAGATAGCCTCGAGAAAGGACCAGAATGATCACAAAAATACAAGAAAAGTAGAACAAGATGAGTCTCGAGTTGCAAGCAAAACAGTTGTATTGATTTCATTATATCATGACCAACGGTGTTACGAAAAAATAAAATTTAGGCCCAAAAAGTCCACTAGTCCACATACTTTCCGTTCTTTGTAGGCTGTGAGGCATTCTTTACATCAATTTGATATTCCAATTTTTGTTCTTTGATCCTTTCTGTGTGACCCACTCTGCTTTCGTATCCAAACTGTCACAGCATGGTCTAATAAGTAGTTTGAAAGCTACAGATTGGGCCTAAGTTTAATGGCTGCCAGAGTAGGTTATTTGCTATACTGTGACAGTTTGGATACGAAAGTAGGCCATCACACAAAAAATACAAGAGAATAACAACAGTAATCTCAAGGTAATAAAACGAATGCTCCAAAGCTAACAAAGAACTGAAGGTATGTTGACTAGTGGGCTTTTAAAGCATAAACTTTACTCTTCATTAAACCCTCGTCGTGACAGTCTTCCTGAAACGGACGGCAAATTTCAGGTTTGGTTTGGATATTTTCTTCTTTAGCAGTAGGTAAGTAGGCAATTAAGATGATAGTATATAGAACGCAGTGCGAATAATGATAGTAGGTTGTTTAGAATTTTGTATGAAAAGTCACGAATTTAGCTACAACCAGCTGAGTAAAGACAAAATTTCTACGTTTGGAAATCAACCAAATGTGGTACTGATGTGTAAAAAAATTCTCGATGATCAGTTATATATATCTATATCAAGAATATCAAGCAATAATAATATTTACCTAAACTCAACACTAAATCTAAGTTAGACTTGTGCTGATAGATCAAGGCACAATCATTAAAATCGGTGTATTAGATTCATTTTGCAATTTTCCAAAAGTTGCAAGCAATTTTCCAAGACAGGAATTTTGGGCCGCTTTACCACCGGATTTCCACTTAGGCCATCTGCCATTACAATAGAAGTGACTGTGTCGAAGTCGCAAATTTAGTCCGGTTTCTGTGTATGTAGGATTATGAGCCGTAGTTGGAGCGTCCAGCATGTCTATAGCAACAGCGATGACTACGATATTGCAATGAGTCTACATCTACCTAGCTCTCCGTAGAATAAGTTGACTAGAATGCAGGCAAAATTGCAAAGTATGGGTACAATTTTGCCATAGGTGTTGCTAGAGTTAGAATTTATCTCATGTAGACACTGCACAATTTTCTTTTTTGTAAGTCTATCAATTTTCGTTGTGAATAGAATTGTGAATAGGTTTTAATTTATCGAGTATTGTACCTTAAGTTGGAAACAACCTTGATATGTACAATAGATTTTTTAATTTTTGTGGTCTATTTAATTATGATTCTAAAATAACATCCTACAATAACATACATCTTCGTTTCCATAGCTGAACGTCTTCTTGAATTGGGATTCGGTAATTAGTTATGATTGAAATGAAATCACTTAACATAGCAGAACACAAAAATTAAATTATAACACAATAATATTTAGGTTTCTTTTTTGCGACTACATAGCGATTGGCTGACAAAATGAGACCAATGAAATCCTTTAATATAAAAGTGACAATGTATTTAGACAAAAAATAATATTTAGAACCTATAATTTGTTTTTACCGAATTTCAAGTAAGTATGCTTGGATTAAAGATACATTGTCATCCAGGGTTCGTTACGGGCACGCTTCAATTTCAGACTGTCGCAAATAAAATTTGGCCCAAGCGAAAAATATGGATCCACACTGCAGTAGTTGAACTGATAGAAAATTTCAACTTTTGTTGACTTTTCAATCAGTTCAACTGCTGCATGGTCCACAAAGGACCCTGGGTGACATGACAATGTCTCTTCAACGAACATAAGCCTTCCAAATCACTTTAAAGAAAACTATTGTAACATTTCCGAAAGCAAACTCCCAGAACTGTGTATTGCCTACAACTTCCTAGCATGTAAAATGTTCGGCTGCACTCATTTTTCATGAGAACAATTTTATAAGAAATTACTAAAAGCTTAAGAAACTTCAGTACGGTGACCAAATGATTTATGACACTTTTTCTTTTAGATAAGAAAATCGATAGCATACTTTCATTTTATTTTCAATTGTTTCTTGTATTGTTTTACTCGGAAGGTACATACGTCATATCTAAACAGTGGCAGGGCAGGGCACCATAGAGCTTCGTTGTGAAATGCGAACCTGGGTACAAGATGTAAACATCAAGAATGTAATGAAACTCTTAAGAAGCCGTTAAGAACTTTGAGCACTCAAAATCTGATAATTTTAAAAAACTTTCAGTAGCCTACCGGGTTAATTCTTTGCTTCTTATAAAAGATAAGCATAATATCTTGATTTCAAACTGGACGGAAGGTTTCCATGATTAAAAATATTGTTGCAAGATTCAGGGTGTTAGTTTGCTCAAAAAAGTAAAAAAACAATAGAATCGGGTTCAAGAAATGTCCCAATAACCATTAAAGGGAATTAATTGCCGTGGAACGACAACAGGCCGTGAAACGCACCGGACCTTATTTGGGTAACTGATATACGTCAACAGAAAAAATAGTGATATCTGATAGACTAGAATTTAACCGCAAATGGCTTGAGCCGCGTTTATATACTTAGATCCCCTTTAAGTCTGCTTTGAATCTTCTAGACATTTCTGCAACAGCTTACTCAGAAAAGCCTGTCCACTCGACTCATCATGGACAATGCTCAGTTCATGGTCTGATTAACCATCATATAGCGTCGAACAAAGGTGTTACTGTATGCCTTTTCCTTTCAAATCTAGATAAAAGTAGTTTTTAGGAACGTTATGGAATACACAGTGTTATTTTGTGATCTAAAAGACATTATTATTATTATTATTATTATCGATTTATTTATCGTTGGATTAAAACATACAATAGCTAAATAAAATAGTAGCTAATTAATTCCAACGCTAAAACAATTTATATACAATATTACATAAGAAAGTAGCGAGTAAAATATTTACAAGTTATCAAAGTATACAATATAAAACGGAAATCTAAAAACATTTATCATAAGTAGCCCAAGTTTGGAATAAAAATGTGGTAAAAGTATTTATCATAAAAAGCCCAAATTCTGAATAAAAATGCGGCATAATTTGCAAGGACAATTTTCTCCGTACCTATTTTTTATCTTTGTTTTAAACTGACAAAGGGATTCTGAATTCCGTATCGTTGGTGGTAACGTTTGCCACAGCTGCGGACCTTTAAATCGGACGCTTTCTGTCCCGTTGTTGACTGATCTTACCCTTGGTTGAACAAATTCGTTATTGTTACGCAAATTGTAGTGAATTGTATTTTCACAGAATATTTCCTGCATAAATGAAGGATTCAGGTCATTTCTAGTTTTGTACATCTCGATCATAAGTATTTGCAAGTTCTTTGTATGAACAGTAACTGCACAGTCCTTCTGTAATAGCTCACTAAAAGAAGATTCGGTGTCCTTATATGTAATTCTCAAGGCCCTTTCCTGTATTTTGTTGATTTTTTGGTTAAGCTGCCTGCTGTGAAACATCCAGATTAAAGGACAGTATTGAAACTGACTGGTAATAAATGCCCTCATTAAGCTTCTTAGTTTGTTCTGATCCATATACGGGGATATGCGAGCAAGTGCATAAAGTTTATTGCTAGCTTTTTGGCAAAGTTTCGAGACGTGATGGTCAAAGGAGAGTTTGTTGTCAATATGAATTCCGAGTAATTTCTCTTCAGAGCTATTAACGACATCAGTATTTCCAATCTTAACAGTAATTGGATCATCACATCTCTCCCCAAGAACCAAAAGATGACATTTATCTGCATTTAATTTCATAAAGTTGTCGGCAAACCATTTTAAGGCTACATTACAGTCATTTTCAAGCTTATGAGTTATGTTATCTAGGTTCTTATCGCAAGCATAGATTGTAGTATCATCTGCATAATTACAGATATCTGAGTTTTGAATAAAAAGCAAGAGGTCATTGATGTATATGTTAAACAACAGAGGGCCTAAAACTGATCCCTGAGGAACACCGCGTTTTAGGTCTTTCCAAGAACTGAAGGAACCATTTACCTTAACTCTCTGTTGTCTGTTTGTGAGGTAATCGTTAATGAGTGTTAATGCTTCGTGAGAAAAACCATAGGCATGCAATTTTGCAATCAAAAGATCATGTCTGATACAATCAAATGCCTTGGAGAGATCCATCAATACAGCCCCTGCCTTACCACCTTCATCAAGGCTAATTTTGAATTTTTCTAGGAGTCTTACGAGCGCATGTTGAGCACTGTAATCTTTTCGAAAACCACAGAGAAGTGACGATAAAAAGGGTGTAATATAAGTAACTATCTGTTTATCCATTATTCTTTCAAACAGTTTTGAGACTGTCGGCAGAACGCTAATTGGCCTAAAGTTAGTCCTGGTATTGGTTGGTCCATTCTTGGGAAGAGATGTGACATCTGCGCACTTAAGCTCATCGGGAAAGGTCGAATTTTCAATACAATCATTAAAGATTTGCGTCAAGGGCTCCACACATATATCAGAATTAGATTTAAGGATTTTTGGAGGAATATTTTTGTGCGTTGTTGCTTTCTTAGGATTTAAATTCCTAACTTCCTTGTCAACGGTATCAGGAGTAAATTTTTGAAAAACGAAGGGGTCAGCATTTCGATAATGACCTTTGATTTTTAGAATACTAGGATGATTCGAAAATTTTTGTACAGCCTTCTCCACAGCTGAAAAACGGGACAATGGGCCTTCAAAAGTTGAAATATTAATCTGGAAAGTTTAAATTTGCTTTCACCTCCAGACAAGAGCTTTGCCTCAATAATAGCCTTGTTAAAATTTGAATCAAAATCATATTATATTATACAGTATTTGCTACAGCTCACCTTTAATGCATTTCTTAATCTTTCATTAATTTTGATTCTTAATTTCGTTGTGCTTCAGGAATTTGCTTACGCCAAAACGCCAAAGCTCTGGTTTGGAGATGGAGTCAAATTTGAACTTTAAAGAATAATATATCAACTTTGGAAGCACCAATATCAATAAACAAGGTACCTAAGTTCAAGTTAACTTTTCAGGATTAGCCTAAAAGTTACTGCGAATTGATTGGAGCTAAATTTGCATCGCTGGACCTATTCAAATCTGTTGCCTTTTAGTTGGGAAACTGGTACAAGAACAGTGTACACTAGGACCCCTTCGACATGAAACACGAGAACATAATTAGCCCTGAGGTTAATGAACCAAGTTTTTGAAGTTATCCGTGAGTTGAGTCAACAGACTACAAGGCCACAACTGAAGATCGCAAACTTTGCTTGACGAGTTTCAAGTGGCTTCATTGGGAACTGAGATATTTGTCTTAATTTCTAAAATCAATATGAAACCATAAATACAATTTGAACGACCCCAATGTGGAAATTAAATTATACTTGGTTATAAATCGCATCATTTAATTAAAAACCTTCGAACAATCCATCCATGTGGTCTGCTATTCCTCCCGTTGAAGACGCAAAGCGACACCGAGGGACCACCTAAAATATCTACTTATGATCAAAGGTCCCCATGTGACCTATCAATTGCCAAAGACATCTCTGTGCAACAACCTCACGAAGTGGTTGCTGAGGTGTAACTAAAATCTGTCCTACGTTAGCTGTCAGTTGAGATTTGCGATAACGTAAAATTACTCATGCAAAACTCTTTGATTGTCCTTATTCGAGGATATTTTCGCCTGAAATCGTATGTGAAACAAGCTTTCACCCTAAGCAAAGGACATGCTGTTGCCAACAAAATATCACCTTTGAATGGCATTTCATTCTACCGAAATTTAACTTAGCTAAGAAATAATATATTTTCAACGAATTATATTTTTTTAGATTGTGACGTCATCAAACTTCTAATTCGCAAACAAGAAGAGTAGAGTGGAAAACTATTAATATATTAGAAATTGAATTGCATTAGGCTATTTTAGGTCATAATAGTATTTTAATTTTTGTAAATTTTGTAATGGAGGGCCCCTTGAAAATCTGTATTGCTGAAGCGCTACCATCCTTAAATATTTAAAATGAAATGAAATGAGCCAAGCCAAGAAACATGATGCCCAGCAAGAAAGTTGTTTCCTCTTTTAGTTTCAATTTTAACTTTTCCTAACGTCAGGTCAGTTGTTGCTCGTTAAAATGTTCGGTTCCCAATGGAAAAAATTCCTAACATCGGTTAGATTTTTAATCTTCTCCGTCATGCTTGTTCTGACCCCCCGCGTCAAACATGGCAAACGTGAGAAAATGTCCCTAGTTGTGTCTTTTTAATGCCCAAGGGGTCGTTGCTGGTTTTTTTAAAATAAGACTCTTCTATTCTGACTTCAAGCTTTGGGGCCTAGGGTCAATTAGGGCATTTCGAAACGTCAGGCTTTTCGTAGCACTTTGTAAATTTTGTAAAGATTTTCGGTTTCGAAAAGCCTTTGTTTCGAAAAGCGAGTGTTTCGAAAAGCCTTTGTTTCGAAAGCGAGTGTTTCGAAAAGCGAGTGTTTCGATAAGCCCGAATAGCCCTTAGCACACGAATCCAAGTTCCCTCCAAGTTAAATTATCAGAATTTAGGCTAAAATGCATTTTACTCACCTGTAATGTCAGCCCAAACTTTGCAACATGAACAGCCAGAAATGTTGTGCAAAATGCCACTAAACTTCACCATTGCTCATCACTTCTTTTGAAACAATTCGACAAATTATTTTAATCCAGCTCGCAAATTCTGCTGCTCCAAATGTTGACGAAAGTAGAATGAGTTCTGGATGAAGTCGAGAAGAGTTGCAGACATTATCCTTATTGTCCTCAACTCCCTTGGGTATCATTAAAGTATTTCTATTGAATTGCAAACAAAAGGATTTTGTGACTTTATTGTTGGAATCCATTTGTTTATACTTATTCTTTCTCTTGGTTTCCATAAAGTTTCTTCTCCCTCATGTCTATTTCTGTTTTTTTTAGGTATTTCCTTGCTTGATTTACTAGTCTGCGCAATTTCGACCCCGTTTGCTCTGTACCGGTACAACTTAGGATCCGTTACACTATTCTCACCGGACCGGATGCTCGGAATTTAAAATATTTGAACCCCACAGGTCTAGTTTATGCCAAATAGCCTGTCTTGGGACTAGCCCCAGTCTCCTATGGTTCAAGAGGCATATTTAAACCTTTGCACGAGTCAGTTTTAGCCTTTTTCAAGAAACAACGAACATCGTAGAACTCGAAATCGACCCACCCTCCTCCCTCAGTGGCAGCGCACGTTAAAAATACTCTCCTTACCGCAACAGCGAAGTCTCCTTCGAACTCCCTATATCTAAATATTTGGTAAGGTAAGGAGAGCAGAAGGTCGGTGAGAATATAGTACTGTTCCTGCAAATCCGTAACACTTTTGCTCCTCCTATCTATAGAAAAAACTTGTTCTGGAGCAGTGTAAACGCCTTTGAATCGTGGCAGCTCTGTAGTGGATCAAATCTGTAGCAGTGCTGTTGTTGTTGTTGTCAATTTATTTTAATTCGAATATACAATACAATAGCTTCTTAAATATAAATAAAAAAGAAACTAATCTAATTCGAATATTTACAATCAACTGAATCATAAACAAATTAAATAAACAAATGAATATATATTATCAATTTTTTTATTTACGTGGTGTATACATTAGTTGCAATAAAACGACAGGCATTGCAGTTGCATGTTGGACAGTCCCATTGAGCTATTAAGCTTTTGAAGCTATTAAAGTTGTCAGCCGACTTTAGCTCATTTGGTAAGCAGTTCCAAATCTGTGGTCCTAAGAACTTGAGGCTGTGAGTGCCGAAAGTAACCTGATTTGGACTGTAATGAGTAAGATTATTAGGATTTCGAGAGGAATAATTGGAGAATCTAATTTGAAAATTATCTTTCATGAAGGATGGATTCAGACCATTCAACGTCTTAAAAATTTCTATGGAGAGAGCTCTAAGCCGGGAAACATGCATCGTACATCGTTTTGACTTTAGTAGAAGGTCATTATACGAACTGACATGATCACTGTAAAGGAACCTAAGTGCACGTTCTTGTATCTTTTCAATCTTATGCATTGATTTTGCTGAACAAAAATGCCAAACCAAAGCAAAGGACAGTAATTGAAATTTGAATAAACAAAGCTCTGCAGTCTGCACAAGTACTTTTCGCTCCTCAAAATCAATATAAGCTCGAAGCCTCTTTAGAACATTAAGTTGAGTTGCAGCTTTTCTACAAAGTTCTGAAATGTGTGGATCAAAATTTAGTTTATAGTCTAGTTGAATCCCGAGAAGTTTTACTGAATCTTCAGACTCAATTGTTTCTCCTTGGATCCTTATTTTTCGCCACTGGTAGTTGTCTGATATTTTTTAATTAAATGAAATTTTGATGGATTTGCAATCATATGGTTTAAACATGAAGTGCAATGTAAACATGGTCTTAGTTTTAGAAGTAGGTCTACCTCACTAATGAAAGGGGCAGCATAGAGGATTCTTTTCTTGCGACGTTGCAAGATCGTAAGCTGAGGTCATGACAGGATTTTTTGGAGCAGAGGAACAGGGACTAAAAACGGCCGGCCGGGAGCAAGGGGGCACTACCAGAACCACGGGGGGCGGGGGGGTTCTTGGCCAAATTTTGGATAGGGGTGTGCCGCGAGCATCTTCAAAATGGTACCGTTGTTGGCTAGACCAATTTTTGTGAAAATGATACCCTTGGCTAGACTAATTTCTAGACCAAAAGTGCCACAATTTGCCGTTTTTTAGGCACAAATCACCAACATTTCGCCTTCTCTAGGCCAAAATCGCCAAAATTTGAGGTTTCTAGACACAACTGGTCTATACTAAAATTGCCAAAAAGCATACCCTTGGCTAGACTAGAAGTCCGAAAAAGTATACCCTTGAGCGCGGCACATCCCCAGGTACCTTTAATATGGAAGAACCTCCCCCTCCCGTGACCATAACATACCGGCACTAGGGAGCTCATGAATATTCAGGGCGATGAACTACTCATTTTTTGTAAGAAACTACATATAACAGATTGCAGTAGCCTCTTCAAGACAATACGAAACTCTGGTCAATTCAAAGTAAAAAACTTTCTGGCTATGAGTTGCGAAGTGTTTTAAACAAAAGAATTATTACCAACCCAAATAATACCGACAAGTATGGTTTTTGTTTGTTATTTGGTTCTTTCTTCTTAGTTCTCTGGGCTTGGGGGCTGTGTCAGCGGTCCTTAATGAATTACGAGAAGTTATGGCATTCGGGTCCATGAGAGTTAGGAACTCTCCAAGCAACTTTTAATGCAACAATTGGACGCAAAATTTTGAAACCATACCACATAGCCCAGAAACAAGATTCTTACACAAAATTAGTGTAGCTGCAATCGTGGCCAAAAGTTATTGGATAATTGATCAAAACCTAGGTTTTTTTTGTTTTTGATTTTGTTTTTGTTTTTTTTATCCAGATAAAACTCTTACGATACATGTTTACTTACTCTATACCTATTAATACTATACAACTATACACCACTACAGGGACGATAACACGAGGAGCAAAATATCGTGGCTACCCCATGTTCTTACATCTAACAAAAAACAATAAACACTACTAGGACAATACACAAAAAGAAAACAAAGAATACTTGTAAATTAATCACCATACTCTAAATGGAAAAGAAATGAAAGAAGAAAAAAAGAAAAAAAGAAGTAAAGGGNGCGTTATAGAGATTAATTGGTTGACAGTGGAATCACCGGGACGAAAACCTGACTGATTTAGGTTCAATAACTCACAGGAAACAAGGTGAGTGTATAATGAATCGTATACGAGTTTTTCAAGTATTTTCCCAAAAAATTGGAAGGAGAGAAATTGGACGGTAATTCCCTTTGAGATTTTTCTCATTTTTCTTATGAACTGGCACAACATTCGCATGTTTCCATATTTCAGGAAATAATCCACGCCTCAAACAGTTTGCGAAAATTATTTTCAATGGTATAATCAATGCAGCATCACTTTGTTTTCTCAAAGATAAAGACCCCCCTTCCCCCCGAGTCAATGTTGTTGGGACAGATTGACAGTAAAATAAGTTCGAGAACAGTTTGTTGATGGAAAAATACAACATTGACTTCGGGGGGAGGGGTTTCGAAACCAAGAGCGGGCTAGAACTCTAGAGAGGTAGCATTATAGGCCTTCTTTGACGGCTGTCCAGTAACCTTTTGGCCACGATTGTGGGAGCACCAGACAAATTTTGAAGGGAGGAAGGAGCCTCCAAGCTAACATTATGCCTTCTAGAATTATGAAAAATGAAAAAGTAAGTATAGTTTGAACTTCTGCAGGTATTGCAATAATTCTTTCCAATATAAAATTTCAATTGAAGCATTTTTGCCATTGCGCAAACCATTTGCAAACGTACTTAGGCAGTTTCATACCTTAAATAATTATGAATATTTTAAATCAATCTTCACCAAATCAATTTCTAACAATGTTAAAATCATCAAGTCTGAAGCTCCATACTCGAAGGCCTCTTTCTTCTTGACGGAACCGTCGACCGTAGCCAACCAACGCAGACTTCATTCGATCAATTTCCTCTTCAAGTAATTCTTTTCAAAAAGACTTTTTCAGAAAATATTTCAATTCATTTCAATACAAGCTAGCAGCTTTTGCCTTCCTCTCTGAGAATGGCAAAGCTCTGACAAAGAACAAAACATTTGAGATTTGCTTGCCAAGCAAAGAGTTTTCCGTTCAGTACGTCGCCAGTTTGGCCACGTCACAAAAACGTTTTTTAAACTTTTTCAAAATTATCTGCCCAACAATACAAGCAATGTTTTTTTCGATTGACTGGGTTCTAGACAGACTAAATTCATGGGAAAAGTTAAGTATTCCAGCAATGTGAGAATTATCAAGAATTATTGACCAAAACGTGACAAGAATTTGGAAAACTTAAATCTGTAGTCATAGAGATGCCCTTATGTTTTTAAAAATTTCTATTTCGGTTCATGTTTTTAACCCTCCGCTCAAGGTTAAATAGCTTGATAAAATTGGCATGTCTTGTAAATTATTAGACAGGAAAATTCTACCATGTATTTTAAAATAACCTACTGACTCCTTCTTAGGAAGATAATTCCGAATGTCTGTGCAGTTCTATGTTGGCAGCTATAGATCCCAGACTTCTGGAAACATTATCCTGCTATTGCGTTCTGAAACAAAAACCTTTTTCCTCACAATTTGAGAACCTTCTAATTGAATCAATTGATCATTGTAAAACTTCCTCAGAATGAGAAAACTGTCACACTGATAAATCAGTAAAAATAGCCTTCTGTAAAGCCTGGTTCCCATATAATCGTAAGTGCATCCGATGCGACTACGATACATCAGCGACGTACGGGACAATATCATAAAGCCCATAGTAGCCATTCTCGTCGGACCATACTGGTAGATATTCGGTCATGCTTTTTTGAACGGACATCACATAAATTATTTGGTATATATTTACAATAGGGGTATGAAAACTTCTGGCAAAGATCTTCTGGGCATACTACTGATCAGTTTGCAACCGGAGTTCAGAAATATATAGCCGAAGGTAAACATAATTGACTGATCTTACATTTAGTGTTCTAATGTACCGGGTGTCCCAAAATAAAGTATACAGATTTGGTCAGCCCTAACGATCAGAATTCAGCATGAATCGATCCGAAATCATTTTTAAAACATTACTCGATAGTTAACTTGAACATAGATACCTTGTTTGTCGACATTGGTGCTTTGAGAGTAGATATATTAATCTTCAAAGGACAAATTTGCCTCCACCTCCAAACCAGAGCTTTGGTGTTTTGGCCTAAGCAAATTCTTAAAGCACAGCGAATAAGTCAACAATAGACTTGGAAAAATTTGAACCAGGAGGAGAAAAATTAAAAGCTGTACAACAAATGCATTTCACAAAATATAATCTACGTGACGCACATCATCAAGGGAGCTCCGAAGTAAACTTTATTTATTTTAAGTGAAACAAATTGTGGATATTGCTTAGGCCAAAACGCCAAGGCTCTGGTTTGGAGGTGGAGGCAAATTTGTCCTTTGAAAAAATTTATATCTCTACTCTCAAAGCACCAATGTCAACAAACAAGGTATCTATGTTCAAGTTAACTACCGAGTAATGTTTTAAAAACGATTTTGGATTGATTAATGCTCAATTTTGATTGTTACGGTTGACCAATCTGTATACTTTTTTGGGACACCCGGAAACAGCATTGTATCAAAGGGTAGCGACCGGCGCTGTTCCCTCTTTTTGGATTATCTCCAAGAAATGTACACGGATTCCTTTGATAAGAAACTCTTTATAAAAACTCAACCTTCAGATCATCAAACAATTAAGAACCTCAAGTACTACGAGTACACTGGAAATCTTAAAAGATGTCTTGAAAGGGGCTGGGTCATGTTTTAGCACAAAGTAATAGACCCATTCCATGGATATTTATTGCATTAACAAGAGAAGATATTCTCACAATTTTCTAAAGGAAATGTCTTGGGTTTACAATGGAGCTTTGCTTTGCTAGCTGTAAAAGTGTCTGCTGGAACACGACAAATTGTCACTGCAAAGAAATTCAAACAGTTAATCAAACACATTAAAAGACAAATTCTGTAGTACCGGTTGAGTAAAAAACTTGAAACTTTTGGAAAATCACCAAAATTTGATTATGTTAGCGATTCTAAATTGGTTTTTGCATTTGTGTCAAAGACCAAATAAATTTTATAGATGGTCGTTATGTCGTTCTTGCGGGAGAGAATTTTTTAATTTGTTAAAAACATGGAATATTTAGCAGAAAGAAACAATTTGCGATTTCATTGAGGATATATAAAACCAATACAGTAAAAACCCGCACATAAGAAGCTACCAGGTGTCCCAAAAAAAGTATACAGATTTGGTCAACCCTAACGATCAGAATTTAGCATGAATCAATCCTAAATCATTTTAAAACATTACTCGGTAGTTAACTTGAACATAGATACCTTGTTTGTTGACATTGGTGCTTTGAGAGTAGAGATATAAAACTTCAAAGGACAAATTTGCCTCCACCTCCAAACCAGAGCTTTGGCGTTTTGGCCTAAGCAATATCCACAATTTGTTTCACTTAAAATGAATAAAGTTTACTTCGGAGCTCTCTTGATGATAAGAGTCACGTAAATTATATTTTGTTAAAAGCATTTGTTGTGCAGTTTTTAATTTTCCTCCTCCTGGTTCAAATTTTTCCAAGTCTATTGTTGACTTATTCGCTGTGCTTTAAGAAATTGCTTAGGCCAAAACGCCAAAGCTCTGGTTTGGAGGTGGAGGCAAATTTGTCCTTTGAAGATTAATATATCTACTCTCAAAGCACCAATATCGACAAACAAGGTATCTATGTTCATATTAACTATCGAGTAATGTTTTAAAAATGATTTAGGCTTGATTCATGCTAAATTCTGATCGTTAGGATTGACCAAATCTGTATACTTTATTTTGGGACACCCGGTATGTTTTTAAAATCAGCCTGTTCGGGTTCTTACTTATGTGGGGGTATTGCAAAATCAGGGTGTAGGTTCTAACATGGGGTATAGGTTCTTAGATATAAAAAACTAGATATCAACCGTAAATGCTGCGCTACATCTTTATAACTAATGCACAATATAACTACAGTATATGGAACATTAAGACTCGTTATCTATACCTGTGAGCAAATTCAAATATACTTTTATTATATTGATAAAATTCATGGCCGATTTTATTTTTCTTTATTTTTTGTGTAAACCAAGATCTTTTAATAAGAACTTAAACAGAAAATCAGGGTGAAAAGGTTCTTATATCTAGGGTTAGAAATTCCAAATTTCTTAATAAATGAAAGTTCTTATATGCAGGTTTTTACTGTATACGCGGTAATGCGGCATAAGAATTAAGTCTGATTGTCATCTCTTGTGATTTTGGATTGTGCTTCCCACTTCCCATAAATGCAAAACCATTTCAAGACTTTGCAATATGTCTGAAATTAATTTGGTTCTTAACACAAATGGACATAAAAGAAATCTCCATGATCGTAAATATAATCAAATTTTGATGATTTTTCTAAAGGTGCAATTCTGTTTTGACTCAACGGTATGGTATAATACGAAGGAAATACTAAATAATAAATAATACGGTATAATTTGTCATTTATCGAAGTAATTCTGACTTTATCTGAAACAATTAAACAACGACTAACTGGAGACAATTCCTAAAATCTTTTCCGTCAGAAACAGCCAAAATTCACTCGAAATCCGCTCAAAGCAAAACAAAAAAATCTATCGTCTATGGTAGCATAAGTTAGCGTTCTTTGTCAAGAATCATTTCCTTATTTGCACGGACTAGATCCTTCATTCCGCTTGTCCCTTTTTGACTTCGCATTGAGAATATTATGCATCACAGAAGGTAGCAGATTTTTCAAAGGCAAACATGAAGATCGGTTTTGAATTTTATTACCTTTGCTCTGCTTTGATGGGCTGCCACTTGGCGTTGAATTAGATTCATCTTGGCAAATATGACAAATAACATGCATGTCCTGTATTGTATCAGTTTGCCTTGTTGGTGACTTCATCATAATTGCATCTGTGTCATCATCCGCTGGGTTTATCTCTTCATTGCCTTGCCCGATCTCTTGAAATGCATTTTGGTACTGACTCCCAGCGTATTCGTCTACAGGTGAAGCTGTGTCACGAAACATTTGTAGTGCAAAGCTCTCCATTTGGTTGCATGGAAATGTTCTAGCTCGTTTGATTGAGCCAATTTTTGGATCACTACGGAGGACCACGAGATGGCTGCCATCATCATTCCCTTCTCCTTCTGATTTGACATCATTAATTGCACAACAACTTGTTGCTTCGTTGCTGCATTCGGCCTGACAAGCATTTGTAAGATCCTTGTTTTGCTCTACGCTCGAACTTGAGCAAAACACATTTTCTTGTTGCAGTGTGTCAACGACACTCTCAGCTATCTCTTCTCTAGTTTCTTCTACCCTTATTTCTTCCGTCTCTTGTGTCTCGTCTCCCTGAAGCTCCAAAATCTTCAGTTCATACCTCAGAATCGATGCTCTCATCTCCTCATTCTCATGTTGCAACGAGTTATTACTGTCTTGAGCTTTTTCCAAATTGCACTCCAGATTTCTCATCGCATTTTCAGCATCTTGAATTCTATCTCTGCTCTCTACTAACCTCTTTTTCATGCCTTTCATATCATTGACGATTTGTGACTTTTGTTTACGTGCATCAAACAACGCTTTCTCAGTTGTAGCTACCCTTGTTAGCATCACAGTCCATTGCTCCCAGTCTGCACGAGTCCAAACTTTCTCTTCGCTAACGTTCAGGTTTTGTGCTTGTTGCCTTGCAGTGTGAAGGTCAGCCGCTAATTTCTCGCATTCATCTCGACATATCTGGTAATCGTCATTTCGAATGTTCAGTTCATCAACAAGAAGGTCTCTGTCACAGATAAGATCTTGGTAGTTCTCTTCAAGCTCTTGCAATTCTTTTTCAAGCATATTGCAATCCTTGAGAACCTTGTTGAAATTATTTCTCAATACGAGATTCTCTTCCCTCTGCCTTTGTGCATCTTCCATTAGCTTAAACGTTGCCTCATTCATTTTGTATTGCAGCTCCTCCCCATCAGTCAATAATTGTTCAATTTTTTGTCGCAGCTCATCGTTAATTTCACACAAATCTCTGTTTTCGTTTTTTAGGCCAACATTTTCGAGTAGCGCTGTCTCGAGACTTCTTAACAACTCTTGGTATTGAGTGCTTTGCAAGCCTGCCAAATCCTGCCTGCCATGCCTGATTTTGGAATCGTTAGCCACCCTTTCTTCGTATTTCGCAGTGAGTGTGGTAGCACCTTGATTGGCCACAAGACCTTTGCAAACATCACAGTTTGAAACTCGTTGCTCTTTCATTTTGCTCAAAGTTTTCTCGAGCGATAACCTATCTTCTTCAAGATTCTTTCTATCATCAATTATACGGTCAACAAACACTCTCAGCTCAGTCAACTTAAAGTCTAGAGAAAGCCTCCTCTCTTTTGGAATGTCGTATGATTTCAGGTCTATGCCATCAAAAGCCTGATCACTTAGAGCTGCGATGTTTTCCACGGGATAATTGTCATGGTTCTCTGTTTTCCAATCTACTTTCGTTTCTTGTTTAGCTACTATGTGACATTGCATCTCAGGTGATGACACTTTCAGTGCTTCTTGGTCACTTAGACAGCCGCTATCAGATACGTCATAACCGGGATTCAAATCACGAAGACCTTTAGAGTAGTGCTCCAACACATGCTTCTTTGTCAACTCTTTATAGGCATCAAAGAATTCTTTATCTATGTCCATAAATGAGCGAGGAGAAGGTGTATCCTCATACGATTCTTCGATTGTTGACATTCTCCTTTCAAGCAAAGTTAAATGTCTGGTCGATGACTGAGTCGGTGTTGATGTGTCAGGGCTAGTTTCATCACTGGGTAACATTTCCTGAGGACGCATCATCACGCTTGATGTCTCTTTCGGTGAAGAGGTCCAATACTTCAGGCTAAGAGCATTATCTTCTTCTTCTGGCTCTCTCATTCTATTTGACTCCGTGTTGTTAGGCAGTTCACTCTGTTCTGAAAATTGTTGACTATGTTGCTCGTTACTTAGCCCATGACCAGTTGTAGATTGCTTGGCTGATTTGCGAAGAACGCAAGCATGATCGTTTGAGGCACAAACACCAGGCAGACTGACATCAAAGTCTTTGCAATTCACATCTTGTTCGGGAACAATGTTAACCATATCTTCTGAGCTTCCATTTGGCAGCTTTTCATCGAGGGTTGCCATCATCTCTCCAACTTCTCCTGTTGGACTAGTGTGATGGCTAGACCATGGCGAGGAGCCACTCGATCTAAAACTCGAATAACCTTCAGAGTCGGTTTGTGTTTGGTTCAACTCTGCCAACGACATATCCGAGCTGCAGTCTAGTTTCACCGATTGATTGCTGCCCACTGATAGAACAGAATCCGAACTTATAGCGTGAGTTTGGTCTCCGTCCTTCTCAAAGTATTTGTTCGAAGTTGTCGATGCTTCAGACTCAAGATCTATCACGGATGGCAACGATGAGGATCTGTTACTAATCTTCTCTGTTTTATCGATGTCCTCTCGATTGTCTGGAGTTCGTGCAGGCAACATCTCTGCAAAACAATTCGCTAATTCCCAATGTCTTTTGTCGGTTTAACGATAAGTCACCTGTTGGAGTAAGATATTCCTAATTTTATATTTATATTTGATGAGATGATATTCTTCGTTAAAGATAAGCCAATACATGAGAATATAAATTTTTATCAACGATTGTTTTCGCATGTCTTTTAAAACACCTGAAATGTGTAACTTTTTCAAGCTTGCACCAAAGATTTCAACTCAGTAAAGAACCTCTATAAAGACCTGGTCTTATATATCCTTAAACAGTTGAATTGTGGCCTCTCTATGATTAGTACACACGTTAATAGTCAGCCATCTACATATTTTGAAATCAAGAGGGAATATGCCTTGAGATGAGAGATAGTGGCATCTAAAAATTTGAAAAACCTTTGAAAATTTCAAGTCCGTTGCTCAAGAGTTTTCGAAGATATCATTTGATAACTGCTGGTTGAGTAATACAAACTTTACGGCTAGAAACGTAATTTTTCCAATGCTCGATGTTTTTGAGATTGCTCTCATGGGCATAGAAATAATAAATATCTTCTCTAGCTCATGCGGCAGTTAATTGTTCTGACAGCAAATACATTACCAACAACGAAATTCGGACAGAAACATTTCTGAAAAAAATCATCGGACAAAAATATTCCGGACTCATTTGACAGAAATTTTGGACTAAATTTCTCGCAATTTCGCGCGAAATTTTGACTTGATAATAAAAATCACATGTTCTGCGTTTAGCATAATATCAACAGATTGGAATTTCCATTGGTGAATTTTACATCAGTCTAAATTCATTTTATGTCGTCACTATGAAGAGCTTACTGATATTCAGCTGATAGAGCCACAATATCAGGGACTAATTTAAAACAATTCATCATGCAGCCTGAAGAAGAAACTAGTTGCAACTGTAACGGCTGTCACATGGCTCAGAAGTAGATAAAAATGGACAGTTGACGAATTCTTGCTAATTGTTCATCATCAAATTTGAATGTCCAACGTTCCTATTGTTTTAAAAATTTTGAAGACGATACTTTTTGGATACCAAAAACTTCAGTTATTAAAATTTCGGTAATACGCCAATATATCAAACCTTGAAATCATCCCTAACCCTAAACCTAACCCTAAACTGAATGCTAAACTGAATGCTAACCCTAACCCTAACCCTAACCCTAATCTATTTCAAGATTTTGATATATTGGCGTACTCCCAACATTTCGGACAACCTACACATATTTTTTATAAGAAACCGCTTATAAGAAACTCCAACTCTCAAATCGCCAAAAAAATAAGAAACTCCAGTACTGGGAAAATATAACTTAAGAAACTATTTATTTTAATAAAGGAAATCCTTGCTATATTGCTACTTTATTTTCACTTGTTTCCTGTATCATATTACTCGGAAGGTACTCGAGTTGTTTGTAGTGCAGAAGAGGAAAGGATATGAAATATGAAAAATGATACTAAGAAAAATAAACAATATACAATATCGAAAAACAAGGGAGGGTAATGCCAACCCCACCCCCAAGGCCCACAGTACATTGTTACTAATATTATTAAGTATTGTCATAGTCATTTGTGGTACTGTGTTGGTCTGTGTTGAACGCAGTTAACAATATTTATGATCCAGCCATAGTTAAACTTACCAAATTATTCATTAATGATTTAACAATACAAATCGCCAGCCGATGTCCTGCACCAATTCTCATTTCGGGGCAGTTAAATCGGAATGATTTTGTGGTGCAGGTGCCCAAGCAGACTAGCGTCCTAGTCCACCAATGCATCTGATATTGTTATTTTATGTGTAGGTTTTGTTTTCTGGTTTATTTTGAGTTAAATTTAGATCTGACCAGTGTATCTTTGATATTTTTGTGTCTCTTTAGAGCAACAAAAGATTGTTTTGTCCATATTTGTTTAAGTATTTCATCATTTTCAATTGATTGCCAGTTATCTTTTAATATTTTACCAATTTCTATTGTTGCATTATCATATGGGACGACAAAAGGTAGATTTTTTGGTGTCTGTGTAGTCTGTTTGTTATTGTCAAATAGTAGATCTGACTGTGAATATTGTCTAACCCTAACTTTGTTGAATTGCTTTTTTATTTCAGAAAGGTTGTAACCCCTCTATACTAGATTGTTACTTAGTATTTCAAACTTCTCTTCAAGCTGTTCATGTGATTATTCTCCTATATCTCAAGGCTTGTCTGTAAATGATACCCTTCTTACAGCTGTTTGGATGGAAGGAGTTGCTATGTAATAGGGTGCATACATCTTGTTTTTTAACAAAAAGGGTACTTTCCAAGGTACCCTCCCTGTTGAAGTATATGGTAGTATCCAAGAAATCGATTTGCTGTAAAGAGTGCTCTGCTGTGAATTTTATTGTTGGGAAGCATTGATTGCAATGGTCTAAAAATTCGAGGAGGGCCTCTTCCCCATGCGTCCACACCAGAAAGATATCATCTATGAATCTTTTCCAAACCAGGGGTGTTTTTTGTTCTGGTGCCGAGGTTAGTATGCGGCTTTCGCAGTTATGCATGAATATATTTGCAAAGTTTGGGGCAAAGGGGGTGCCCATTGCTGTACCATGAATTTGTAGATAGTGTTTCTTGTCAAATTCAAAATAGTTGTGTTTAAGAATGAAGATAAACATTTGTTGTAAATCTTGTATTGGGAGGGGAGTTTCCATTGGTAAAAGTGTTGCATTGCTTCAAGGCAGTGTTGTATGCCCAGATCCTGTGGGATATTAGTATATAACGATTTGACATCCATTGTTACCAAAATGTTGCCTGGTTTTATTTGTTCCTGGAGACTTAGTACAGTTTGTAGAAAGTGGTTTGTGTCCTTAATATAGGAGGGTGTTTCTTTAACAATTGGTTTCAGATAAAAGTCAAGATACTGGGACAGTGCCACAGTAGGTGACTGGCAGCCTGAAATTATTGGTCTACCAGGACAGCCTTCTTTATGTATTTTTGGTAGCATATAAAATGTTGGTGTTTTGTAGTTAGAAGGTGGTGCAAGGAATGAGTAGCAGTCCTCATCAATGCTCCCCTTAGATAGTAAATGTGTTAAGAATGTTTCTATTTCTATTGTGAGGTCAGGTGTTTTTTCCTCAATTTGTTCCTCATAGTAGCTTTCATCTCCAAGTTGT
>REGM01000393.1:115549-133269 GCA_004194415.1 Aurelia aurita
GTGAAGATCACGCTGAATATTCCTCCTTCTTCGATGTCTTTCAAAACCTCCTCTGACTGGTCAGAATAAATAGCAGCAGCGTTGATATCAATGTCCCTGAGTTTCGCTACTTGATCAAGCATCAACGACTGGAGTGGTGAAATAATGAGTATGGAACTTGTGAATGGATTCATATCCCTTAAATAATCAGCAACCAAAGGGATGGCCTAAAAAATCAGTGACTTCCCATAGCCTGTAGGTGCACTAAAGTAGAGATTCTTCCCTTGAAAGAAACATCGAAGGGCCTTTACTTGATCCTCAAACATGTTCTCAATGCGATAATACTTCTTAACAAACTCCAATCCTTCCTTAAACCTCTCCTCATTCCAAACTAAATTTCTCACAGCACCGTACTTCGCCATTTTGAAATAACTGAGCGAGCAACGCGCGGCGCGATTCCTCATAGTTTCATCGCGGAATCGCGGACCTCTAGGACGATGCCAACATTTCTTATCCAATCAAAATCCGAGCTGCTCACACAACTTTCTTTGTGAATTGATTGATCAATCACGTACATTGAAACGAGGCCAAAACAAGCTTTTTGACTTTGTTGCGCAGACTCTACACTTAGGCGGAGGAGTGTTGAGGCTGCGCGCAGGCTACCTACCATCAGTCAAGATTTAGGTGGGGGGGGGGGGCTGTTTGCCCACCAACAAAAATAGGACATGTCAGATAGCCCAACCATTATAGGGTTAACATACATCATTGCCATATAACATGATCTGGTGAAATAAGTTACCTCCTTTAGTGTCCTTGCTCTTCTTTTCGGTTTCTTCGCGTAATATTTGTTTCTCCATTGAGATAACTTCTTGTCTCTCAGGTGGAATATATTCTTCTTCGTTTTCTTCAACAAAGGGTGACAAATGCGGAGGTAATACTGCTCCAGGTAGGTATTCATCAATTGGCAGCAACTTCTTGGCATTAACACTGTCAAATACCCATTGAGGTTGAACATAGTGCCTGCAAAAAATTGTAATAAGTCCAAAACAAAATGAGTTAGGAGTTTAATTTAAGTGATAATATACGTAAAGGGCTCACAACGAGAAAAATGTGAATACTATGTATAAAGAATTATCCGGTTTTGGTGACTTTTTAAACGCAGATATGGCACAGTCTGGGACATTTTTACCAAATGATATAACACTCCCGGGAAATATCGTTCCCTTTTTACAGAAATTCGTTTGCTTTCCTGGAAAATTCCTGTAAGCCTGTCAAAAACATTCTGTCGAAATAAAATCTCGTACGCATTACAAACTAACTTCAAGGACTTACCTATCATAATATTCTAATTTGACTAAAAGTGGGGAAAATTTCGAGGAGACAGTGGAAAGAAATAAAATCACAGTATCTAGCAGCGAAAGTTTAACAAAGACTAGATACAACTTTTCGCTGACTATTTGGGCCTTGGAACCATTTAAGCCACAACAAAATGATAAAAAACATTATTTACAAAATAGTTCAGATTCCCAAGAAAAACGTTTTTCCATTTAGCTACGTTGCAAAATATTGCTTGTCAAACATTTCCCGCTTGGGATAAGCAGAAAATGCATCACGGGAAAAAAGTGCTTGGCAAAAAGCGATTGAGTTGACTAATTAACAAACTCAAATACCTTGATAGAACAAGTGTCTTTGGTGATGGTCGATCTACTATTTGATGAGTTATTGTTTCATCTGTTTCAGGAAATGTAGCACCATGCGCGACAGACTGATCCCAAGAAACTTCACCACCAAAACTCCTGCAAGAGAGATCGAGACTGAGTTGCAACGTTTTCACGGTGGCATAATCGATTAATTCATTCTTACTACCTATTCCTAATTATGTCATAAGTCTCTTAACACGTCTTCACTACTTAAAATATGTTGCACGATATCTAATTTACAAAAATAACAGCCTATGGATACTATTTCAAATACGTTGAATGAATGAAGTCATTATCCTTTAGTCAGAAAAATTATCTACAGATATCATTACCTGATTATGAATGCAAGTGGTTCTCTAGGAACTTCTCTTGATATGTAAAATTTCTTTCCACTATAAAGATTTGTGAATGCTTCTGATTCTTCTTTCTCTTGTTTCGCGGCTTCCTCCATTTCTGCCTCTTGGGTCTAAAACAAAAGGCTACATGCAGGTTTTTCTAGCATAGCAAGAGCATCACGTCAGTCAGAAATTTTCGAAAGGTTCTAGAATTTGTAGTTTTGCTACCAGTGCTGGATTCCACAGATCTGTTGTTTTCTATGTATGCAATCTTAGATACAAACATTCATTTGGTCAAAATAAATCATGTTCTTTTTACATTACAAGCAACTCTATACAAATGTGCTGTTTAAAAATCCTTCAAAAGTTTTTAAAATCCTTGATCAAATTTGCAAAAGTTTCTGCCTCAAGATATTGCGACCAAGATATGTGTCCCAAACATAAAAAACAGCAACAAGGTTCGCATACTTCAAGGCAATATGTCGGCCGTGACAGCATCAAGCAACCACTGGATATAAATAGTGAAAAAAACCCTAAAATGTTTTTTACTCATAACAACTACTTACGCCGGATTCAGATGTAAACTCGTCAATTTTGACATCATCTTCATACCCTGAAATAATGGAAGACGTGTGTTACAATCAAATAAAAACATAAATGGCAACAAAAATCACCAGAATCGTGATATCACAATAACAACAACTCCCTAAATTCTTTCCATTACTTGTTCTTGCATTTAGTATTAAAATAGCAGTGTACAGTTGTATCCATGCATGAAATCTTGCTGAAATCTTGCGATTAATCTGTTTGACAAGAGATCAAAAACCTCCGACAGAAGCTCCGTCAGGCAATGCAATATAGAGAAACAAAATAAAGACATCACATTTAAAAGATGTAAGATTGAACTTTTGCTCGACAACCCTCCTCCGGAACGTTTGGTGCTTAAGAATCTAATCTAACAAAGACTGAATAAATATCAAATCAAGAGATAAAGAAAATTCTTCAATCTAGTTGCAGAAATAATGAAGTGAAATATCCCAAATATTTGTAGTTTTACCTTGTGAAACGGTAGCCAATGAGCTTGTCAATGCAGCTAGTTGCTGGAAAAGAGATGAATTAGACTTTGTTACACGAGTCTGTTATTTATGAGATGGATTTATCAAACTTCACACCTTGAAACAAATTCTTGGACTCCTAGGAACAAAGCTGAATTTCTAACTTCTTCTGAGGCAATCATGACATAAATTCTCCGGTGAGATTCGGCAAAAGATCACCAAACCAAAAAACCATAAAATCAATGTCTCCGTGGCTCACCGGCTTCCATGACTTAGGCACAAAGACTTTTGGAAAATATTCTTTTTTTGTCACAATTTTGCAGTTGGTAGGACTCAGTTTGACATCATCAAGGCAAGGAAGTTTTCTCTGCATATCTGAGTGGCGGATTGACAGACAAACAATTATAGACCTAACAGAAATCCTGCCTATAGAAATCCCGATATAGTATAAAATAAAATCCTGCCTATAGAACTCCCGATATGACTGTATTTATTATTTGCTCTAAATTATAAACCGTGATAAAACTTTGACTTTATCAGATGTTTTAATATCAAGAACTCAAAAATAAATCTTCCTCTTACCTCATCTTCCATTTCAATGTCGTCACAAAATTCAGCACGCTCGCTTGCTGAGTCAGTATTCGTTATCAGCTACAACGACATTACAATGAGTGAAAAGTAAGTCACTTTGAAGTAAAGTTATACATATAGCAATATTATTGCACAAGCAACAGAAATCAAATGATAGTGGCGCAATATTTTTCTAGATTAATATATTGACCTAACATATTAATATCTAAAACAATAGCTCGAAAAGCAGAAACAAAATACTAAGATTAAATATTTTACAAAAGCGTTCTTTTTTGCCAAATGCTATATCTTACAATTTACATTACAGTTTGAACAATAAAACAGCGTAAACAAGGGCAATTGCAGCCAAATTATGGGAAAGAAACATCATTTTGCATGCACTTTGTACAAAAGTTTGAATAAAACAAACACATAAAGTACTCTAAGTTGTACTTCGAACAGAGCTACAGACCTGGCTGTTTGAGGCGCGCCTCGTCACGCACCTAATGGTCTCGAGACACTCAGATCTGTCGCACGCCTAAAAGGACTTCACCTCCAAATCACGCACCTCGGCTTTTATCATCGAGGGAACGAGTCTATTTGTTGTTGCAATCTGACATCTTTTTTGGAAAGAAAATCACTCAATTGGTTTGTTATTAAATAGAAATACAATATTGAAGCTTAAATCCTTCTCTCGATCCTTGCTATTTCCTGTCTATGCTACTGACTAATGACTGACTCAATATAATCATTCTGATAAGGTCACGGGAAGGTCAAACCACATGGCGACAAAAACCACTACAGTTGCAGTTGGAGGACATGGTCTCTCAAATCTAAGAACCTTGCTTGGCTATGTTCCAGTGTTTAATCATAAGTTCGATTTATGAGAAGCATGTGAAGGTGATTTGATCTGGAAGGCTTGAAGGTATTCAATTCTTCTTCATTCCAGGACTGCTAAAAGTGATACGGATACGGAGTAACTTAATGATTGAAAAGTAGTGGTCATCACGGAAGAAAAAACGATAGTTGTTTACCCTAACCCTAACCCTGTTACTGTTCAAAATCTAATCAAATATTGTTATTGCAACGCATTTCCATTCTTGTTTGCATTACCAAATGGGGCCAAGTGCTTAAATACTCGTTTCTTCGTTCTTAACCTCTAAAATCCTTCTCTTACAGAGCAATATCAAAAGCTTGACATCACGCGCCTAGGTTAGCAAGGCGCGTGATTTACCGCGCGCCACTAAGATAGCTTACGGCCAGGTCTGAGCTAGTACTGCATGACGTTTCAGGCAGTGAGAGATAAAATTGCATGCTGCTACTCAACTCCTGCAATTTAGGAGCACGATTCAAAACCAGCTAGCTCATAAAACATAAATCCTAAAAATTCAAAGCAATTTCTACCTTTAGCAAAATCTCTTAATTTGGTAATTAACTTGGCAATCAACCTAAACACACAAAATGTTCAGAAAACGTTGATGATTCTGAAAAAGTTGAATCTTTAGAGTCACCCAACAATGGAAATATAAAAATAGAAAAGCACATACCTTTGGTGGATAATGTACGTTGATTGAATGATATAGATGAAAGTTTACGAAACCAAGAAGGGTCGTATAAAATTCAAGAAATGTTAGCATTACTCGGAAGTCGACATCCGTAGGAGGCTAGAAGGAAAGAAAACTGCTTCAACAAAACGTCATCGTTTCTAGACTGATTATCTGAATCCCTTGTTCCCTGGGCTCTTTGACTTGACGATGTCGCTTTGCTCAACAGAGACTCATAACATTACTCTGAAAAATTTGACCCTATTTAGGCCCTCAAACACAAGAAATTGCGGCGGCAATTAGCTCACAAGATTCTACCACTTCCAATGCGACTCAAAGTTCAATCGACAGTGTGAACTTCACTCTACATACATATTCTAAATTTTCGTCAGTAACTAAGTGCCAAATGGGATTTTTGCTGGATTTATTTCTGCGAGGTGACAGCTGAAAATAGGCCTAAGCAGGGTGATCTTTTTCACTGTCTTATTACGAGTTCCTGTTGGGCAAGATATATCACAGGGATAGAAGGGATTTAGGTAATCAGTCTACATTGTTCCAATATCTAGCGGCAAAGTATGACTGTTCATAAATAACCTAATATGCAGTTTTTTTCTTCTGTGCATCTTGTTTATTCGAACATAATCTTGAAAATAATATTATTCAAAAACCGTGCACGCCAAGAGATCGCTCAGATATATATTTCTGACCTTAAGAGATAAGTTGCATGCAGTTCTAAACTACAAAGGTAGCAAGTTGTACTTCGCAGAAAAAATATTTCAGCTTAAATTAACCATAACGAAGCAGCTGAAAAGCCACACAAACCTCATATGTATATTTGTGAGGAACAAGCCATGTTACCAACTGGCCTTGAACTTCCACTTGGTAGTAAATTCCTTTTATTGATATGAAAACCTAACAAAAGAAAAAAAGCTTAGTCCATGCCCGCATAGTAGTTACTGTATATGTACATACAGAAGATTTTTTTTGGTCAATGATATTAAATATGCTTCAATCGTACTGCAGGCACATACTGTACAGTGTTCCTCGATTGTGTAATATCAAAGTTGGTAACTATTGAACACAAATAGAATTATTAACCAATAGGGGATTCAAGAGGGATTAAAGTTATAGTCCCTTGATGTTCTAAACTGAACAGTTGGGTCATAGATTCTCCCGAAAGCCAAAGTGCTCACACTGTCATCTTTTTAAGATCATTTAAGCTTCGTGAGTCACCGAAATGTAAGAGAGTGCCTCCAAATTTAGCAAATTTCAAATGGCTGAACCTTCTATTTTATTGAATTGTAATGTATGAAAGTTTCATACGTCTTTCAAGAACCTGACATGATTCCACTCTTTTCCAGTAATGACATTTCAACAACCTTTATAATAGATCCGTTAAAAAATAACCATAAGCGATGTCAGAGCCCATTGGGTTATTTTTTAACAAGAACCAAGGGCGCCTACCTTGTATATATTAGGTTTATTCGCAGTCCTGTTTTCGTGACATAGTTCACACATGTAGTCTTTTTCAGATCCAGGTGTTGATGTAATGCGATATCAACTGTTTTTGATTGGTCGACCACAGGGAACCAGACAGGGCGCTTTTTGATTGGTCAACACTGATAGGCGATAAAATGTGAAAGTCACCGTAATGACAGACCTCCTAACTCTATTGTTCGCGATTCTCACAAGCGCTCCACCGTTGCTGTGGACAGAAGACATTGCTATGGCCAATAACCAAAACATGCCGTAGTTCCACTAGGGGGTTAGCACCTTCACAGGAGAATACGAACAACTATTTCAAACTGTTCATTTATGATCGTGCAGTGTCTGTGATCTGTAACTGAATGACCATCCCTTACTAAATTCAGAACAGTGTTCTGTTCAGGACTCAAATTCACCAATCTCTTCGAAATGCTCATTCTCGATCATTCATTTTGATGTTCATACAGCACGAACAACTAAATTACTGTTTTATTTGTGTGTATAAGATCGAAGAATAGCAAACGAAGGAGGGAATCCACTTGGGTAAATGCAAGAAGAGCAATGTTATGTTTTATTCAGCATGTTACTTCCAAAATAGTAGAAGATGCTCTCATTTGCTTCGCTAATTTACATCATTAACTAGTCAATACACGTATTTTTTTATAGAAACTAAGGTCCGGGGTTGGTAGGCAGTTTCTTAAATTTTAGGGCCATTTTGCTACCAAAAGTTTCTTATGTGCTTCTTATATTGTTAATGCCCTTGGTGAAGAGCCAATAGATTTTTGTTATTTCGTTAGAAGGGCTTCCAAAATACTTAGTAAGATCTCAAACATGTTATAACATAATTCGCACTCAAAACAATGTCAAAACATTTACTATTACTGAACAGTGTCAAAACATTTTCAAATGATCTGGGAAAGTTAAAGCTACAAATTACAAAAGTTTCTTAGCTCTTTTAATTCAGGTAGGGTAGTTTCTTAACTTAAAAAAAATAGAGCCTATCGTTTCTTAATCTTATAAGTGTTTCTTATAAAAAATACGTTCAGAAAATACTTCTTCCATGAGCCCTGTTTTATTCGAATCGACATTTAGAGGACTTTATTACTATTTCAGGAAAGGATTACAACCTGAAACCGTTTGAGGGAGAGTTGGGGTGGCTTAGCAGGCCTCTATTAAAACACCTTGAGGTCCCCTGGAAAAAATGTATTCAATCTAATTTCGTAGTTATTGTTGCTGATCGACTTTTTCATGCGACCCCCTGTTTTGCATACAACTTGGCTTTTCAGTTCTGGTTGAACAAAGGCTTATGTAAACAATTTCGCTTGACATCGCGGCTTTCAGACCACAACGGAAGAGACACGCTTGTGATAATCTTCTCTTGAGATCCTGCTCACAGATGGGTTTATCTGAAGAAGCTGCATACCCCTCTATTTCTTATGTTATGCACGGATTAACAGGACAGCAATTGCTCCGTGTACAATGTCACGAAAACAGGACCGCGAATAAACCCAATTCATACAAGGTAGGCGCCCTTGCAAGAACTGGACCAGAATCACAAAGAAAATCTATTTACCTTTTTAAGAGATCTCGCTGCAATTACATAATTTTGAAATTCAACTAAATGAGAAAGGAGAAAACTAAAATTAACAAGGCACGCTGAAAATGACTAAAGTAGGTCAGAGTTTCTGGGTGATCGCAGACAGCCAATCACTGCAAAATGCCCCTACATTCGACTTTTGATATACCGGGCGTCCAAAAAAAGTGTAAGTGTTTGAACATTTTCAATTTAAAGATATAGATGGCATCTTCCCTCGCAATTTCCGACCTGTATGTCCAAATCAGCTGTATATTAGCCGAGCAATTGACTGAAACATGCAAAATTTCTGAAGCCTAAGACAGACGACTGTTAAATTGCACTACTACTTCATTATACTACCTATGTATAATTTGAAAAGTTGAAAAAATTATAAGAAAAGATGCAGTTTAGTTACAGTTTTTTCACAGAGAGAAATCTTTTTTTTCTACCGGGTGAGTCAGAAAAAACACTCCCCGTTTGAAAGGCCACTGCTCTCTGGATATCGAGGAAATAATATTGGTAAATATATTGTTTAATAGTAGACATGTTCAAATAAATTCTAAATTTTACCAGACTGAAATTGGCTACTCCGTTCTGAAATTAGGAGGGATTAAGCCCCTCCAAGAAACCTTCAAAAACGGCATGAAATCACGACCAAATTTTCGTCATATTTCTGCCTAAATAGCAATGACTTGTACATGCTTTAGCACGTTTTATCCCTTTGGGAGGATGAAATTGCCATCCCTGGAAACATAACAATAATATTCTCGGAGATTTTATCCTCCCAAGAGGATAACACGTGCTAAAGCATGTGCAAGTGTGCAAGTCATTGCTGTAAGGCAGAAATATTTGGAAAATTTGCTCGTGATTTTAGGCCTGTTTTGAAGGTTTCTTGAAGAGGCTTTCTCCAGAAAATCGCTCACAATTTCAAAACGGAGAGGCCGATTTCAGTCAGGTAAATTTTAAATCATATTTGAACATGTCAACCATTACATAATGTATTTGTCAATATTATCGTTTTGATATCCAGGGAGCGGTGGCCTTTCAAATGAGGATTGTTTTTTCTGACTCACCCGGTATGACTAAAGAGGAACTGTCTCAAGTGAAGTCTTCTACCAATAAGGGAACTTCTCGCCCAACTTTTGTTTTAGCTGTGATTATTCAGTCATAAAGATTCAGGCTTTTGAGTCAGTGCAAAATATATTTCACCTTGAGTGATAAACAAACTTTCCAAAATAAAAATTTATGATTGAGCTGCCCAAAAACTCTTTCAAATTACACATGGACAGTAGTAGCACAATTCAATAGTCATCTGCCTCAGGCTTCCTCGGAAATTTTGCTTGTTTAAGTTGATTACTCGGCTAACACACAGCCGATTTAAACATGCCAGGTCGCACATTGCAAGTGAACATCCTATCTACATCATAAAGTTTAAATCAAAGATTTTCAAAATGAGGCTCCTCTGCATGAACTGGTCAAGCACTTATACATTTTTAGGACACCCGGTAGACATTTTGCTTAAAAACGCACTCCGTTTAAAGTCATACACCTAACAATTCATTGAATAAGCGAAGATTTGTAGTATTGAGCCCCCGTCCCTCCTATTTTTGGCAATATCTAAAAAAAGCAACACTTGCCATAATTCTTTCTTATGTTTTAAATATTTGATTGTCTGGAAAAGTTTGTGCTCTGTCCCCACCAATACTAACTACCAAGGTTTATTCATGGTCAAAATTTTACAAAGAAACTCCGTTTATTTTCACTTTTGCTAGTACAAATGTGTGAACATAGCAGGAATCGGCTGTATACCAAAAGGTACTATTAATAGTTCTCCTTGTTTTATCTTGATAGTAATATTTGCTTTAAAGCACAGTTGAATTTCATATTATTCCTTCTCTTAATTAGATAAAACCAATTGTACTACGCAAAACCTTAGTCTAAAGCGATGGAAGCATTTGTGAGAGTTTGGAAATGATTAGGTTAAACCTTTTTCTAGTATTCTATTTGCTAGGGTGTGAAACCAAGAACTCAGAATGACCAAAGTTCAATAACTTGATCACATTTGTTGACATAATAAATGCTTTTATGTCTGAAGAACTGTGAAACAACGAAAAAGGGATGAGATTGAAGGACTTCTCAAAAGAACAACAGATTCCGTGCTTTCCTGTAATAAACTTTGGTTGCAACATTTCTTGTTAAGTTTGCTAGATGTGCAACAAGTTTAAAGATGGGGCAGCAAATGAACCTAAAATCCAAAGATACTACCAAAGGACCTACCTGCAAGTCTGCGGCTCATTCGAACAACATCGGCCTAACGAAGAAAGACATTTTCTTAAAAAGTGATTAAGGTTAATAGTTGAAATGAAGAAAAAATAACAAAGTATCACTTTACGCAACAATCATCAGGCTCTTAAACACATAACGCAAATGCTTTACGCTCGCTTGTGCTCAAAATGAAAACGCAAATTTCTCATTAGTTGTTTGTTCTCTACACATGGCAAGATACAGTAGGTGTTTACTCAAAATATGTTCTTTGTTTAACGTTTGGTAAGATCTTCGTAGGCTCCATAATACTCAAACTATGCAAACTGGCACGAATTAATAATTCTTACTATTCCTCGGGAATGTTTACGATGTCCTATAATTCCAGAGGATTTTCTACAAATTCAACCCTTGATCTGATAGTTAAAACAATCAAACATTCATCATTTATTAAAACTTGTTTTATATGTATTCATTTAGGAATAGCTCACCTGAACATTACCACAAGAGCCAATTCTGCTCCCTTGCTCAAAATCATATAATAAGTAGCAATATTTTATACCTACTAAAATATGGTCATGAGCAAAAAATGCCATAAAGATGTCCCATTGAAATAGCTGAATGATTTTCAAAGCAACCAAAAACCATCAATTGAATCGCTAATGGTTTGTCCATTACTTTGATAAGTGTACTTTGATAAGTGTCTGAAAGAGTTCCATTTCCAGAATGTCCTACTACCACACAATCTTCACTGTTCTAATTACCTTTATTCTATTTGTTTGTGGCATCATTGAAAACAGGAAAACCATGGCGAGAACATCATCTAGATCTCTAATTGCATCAACAAATGTTGGGTACCTGAAATTAAAAGTTCAATAAGGAGTGGAAAATAATTTTTGAAAATTTCAAACCTTTTCGGAAATTTTGAATGATGTTAATATTATTTTATGCCATTCATTGGTGAGGCAAAACAATTTCGGCATAAGGTGAACCATTATTTCTAAAGATTTCAACAACAACCTTTTTTGAAACTATGCCAATATTTCTGAAAAGCTGATACTAATTTAAGAATTAAAGCTCTGATCTCAAGAGACTGAGCTTTTGAATCTAGCTTAATATCTTATGGTAATTCAATAAACGATTTTGCTAATTTGAATAGGTGGATGCCTTCAATATTATAGCTTTTACATTAGCAGAATTTAAAACGAAGATTAGAACTCACAAATTGACATGTCACTGTAGATTGTGCAAATAATGTTTAGCTATATAAATATTTCATCAAATTACTGTCATTTTAGTTGTATATTCATATGTAGATTTAGATTATTACTTTTCACTTGTTATCAAGATAGTTGGCATTAATTAGTATAACGTTACTATTTTATTTTGTATTTAGCCAACTTCACATAAATAAATTATTGCTATTATTATTATATTAACTGTGTACATATTCACCATTAAAACAACCTCTAGGCCTCATGCACAGACCTCATCAATGTGTGCGAGCGCACGAGTGCTGCTCACAGGCACAAAATATAATTTCACATCTGTTGCTGGCATCTTTACTGTACTCAAGAGTGATTTGATTACAGGCACATTTTTCCCAATCATTTGCTCGCAGGCACAGAATATTTTTAATGAGGCCTACTCATGCAAACTACTTCGTTTTCATTTAGATCCGTTGCTGCAGCTCAAAATGAAGCTTGCTTAGGGCCCTGTTCATGCTACTCCTGTTCATACTATAAAGTGAAACATTTCAAACAAGGTGCTGCCCACATTACTCTGTTTTTGTTTTGAATAAAGGATTAACATCGTATATGTAATAAATCCAAGCAATGTATATGACATCGTCGTTCTCGAATATCTTCATTTTGGTATTCACATTGGAAATAAATGTTCAAACCTGATCTATTTTCAGTTGGTTCCGATTTCAACAGCGAATTCAAATAGCCCAGTTTTCATTGTGGAATAATGTGAGCGCAAGACAAAAAACGGAGCAAAATCAAACAATCACACAAACCTTTCCTTGACAATATGATCAAGAGTATAGACTGGCTTATTTTCTTCTAGTCTTGCAGCAGTGCCCAGTTCATCTTTGCCAAGTGCTTTCTTCAGCTTTCTTACAAAGACTTTGAACTCTCTGAACTTGTCCAAAACAGGCTCATGTAACAGATACTGGATGTCTTTAACATAATAATATGTTTTATGAGCAGTGCTTCCCTTGTTCACTTTCTTCTTGTTTTTGGGTTCCCTTGGGTATATACCTTTCAGGATACAGAGACGCCTACAAATATATCAACAGATGATTCAGAAAATGTCTAAATTTTCATGCAGCGCATTATTTGTACATACATTGATGGATATTCATACAACAGGAGGATATAATCAAAAGTGAAGTGAAAAATATCAACATTTTCTTGGTCCTTTTAACCAACAAGAGCTTGCATTAAGCCAAGATCAAGTGAATCTGTCATTTTACTGCCTTCATTTAACATTTGATAAAAAAGGCAACATTCTTAACTTCAAAAGGCATTGATTGCTCCATAGCCAACAGAGCACAAACTGTATAAAATAACGTTACCACAGCATCTGATATAAAGAAGTGTGTAAATATATTTAAAAGCTTTTTGAGTGATAGATGAAGAGTTTAAGTACTTTAGGAAGAAAAGATCAAATGTCCCCTGATTCTAAGAATGTTGCAGGAAGTTGCAAATGCATGTGTACACAATCTCCATGCTTTCTCCATAACATATAAGCTAATGGTAGAAATTATTTTCATCTTAATCAAATTATCACTAATTAAAAGCAATCAATGAAAGCCCCGAGGTAAAAATGCCTTGTGTAACGGAAAATTCTGGACAAGATATATATATATATATTCATATTATCGGTAGTGTGATTATATTTATTAATAGAGGGAGACTTGTACTTACACTTATTTTGTTGTCACTTCTTAATTACTGTCTGAATAAAATAGCACGCGTGCGGCAAAACGCACAGGCAAATTCATTTGCGCGTGCGATTCGCATGCGTAGTTATTTTAAGACAGTAATTAAGAAGTGACAACAAAATAAGTGTAAGTACAAGTCTCCCTCTAATAATAAATATAATCACACTACCGATAAAATGAATATCATTGTGTATAAGTTCATGTGTCAATAAAGTGTCTATTTGTATAAGTCTAGTCTGCAGTTTCTTTGTCAGTAAACTCAGACTCGTCGCAATAATCTGATTCGTCAGAACTATCTATGTCAATAGGACATATCTGTTGTCCATTCTGTCCATTTTCGTTCACATTTCAACCGCCCTTTGAATGATATTATCTCTTTCGGCGGGAGACCAGTTTTTGGCATTGCCGCTGATGATCATTACTGACTCCATTCTTCTGTGCTTCATCGCAAGACGCCGGTTTGAAAGGATAGACGTCAGTGTGCTAAAGGCTCGCTCGACAGTAGAATTTGATCCACTGATCGTGATAAATAACTCAGCCAAGGCACACATGTTCGGAAACTCAGTGCTCTTTGTCTTTAAAATGTTATTCCAAAGGTACTTTGCATCTTTGTTTCGGAGCCAAACTCGGGCATAATTTCTTAGCATTCGCCATTCAGCAAGGACTTTTGTTTTGTCGAAGCCACATGCGCCTAAAGGTAGTCTGGAAATGTTCGGCAAACTTGTTGACCTCGATGTTTCCATAATCCTTTTCTTCTGACCAATTGTTTGGGTCAAAGAAGCCTTTTGTCTCATCACATTGTAAGTATCACATCGTATATGCCCGTGTCAAAATCCCTAAATCGTTCCTTTAGAAGCACGGACAAGCTGTCGATAGCATCCTTCTTAGCACTGCTTGCATTTTTACGGCTTATTTCAGTCAAATCTCGCATTCCTTCAAAGGAGGTTAAACGACAGGAATGAATGAAGCATTCAACAGACAACTTCAACATATAAGTGAAGTGGCTAATAATTACACTCACTCAATCCGCACCATGTGTCGCAATTATTTCTAGCTGTAGGAAATTGCCACCTGGGACTTCGCGAAAGTGTTATGGGATCTGTCAGTCATCCCGGTTTATACAAGCACCTGCTTCGACATTGGATGAGTCATTTATCAAAGTACCGCTTTGATAAAGCAAAATAACACTTTGCACGTGCGATAAAACGCACTCCTAACTCAATTTGCGCGTGTGCCTGCGTGTGCGATCGCACGCGTCAAACGAAAAGGCCTGTAGTGTAGCAATAGTTTCTTCAGGAGCTTTCAAACATGAAACAATTGTGTGAGGGACCCTACAGTATAATGCTTAATCAATAACAAAATATGTATGGTTCTTCATCAAACGTATTTGGATAATTGGGACATTCTATTTAAAATGTAACCAAAAAAGATCCAAACCTGAAATTTATGTCATCGATTTTATTTTAAATCTATATGTTTGGAGACACAATCTATTTCTGGATTTCAAATATTTTCTTGACTGGTCAAACGGTTTTGGAATTACGACCACTTAAACTTTTGAAATTTGTTGCGACCGGTCGTTACTCGCGCCACACCTAAAACTAATATCTTCCTTCATATTCAACCTATAAAGATGAGATTGGTGTGAAATGAAAGCCCTTGCCAAGCTGAAACTGAATTTTCAAGGCTCAGAGGCTGAGATACAACATTCATTTTTTTTTCATTTTAAATTATTTATACACAATATCCCTTCAGCTACTATTTAATAATACAAAAATATACAGTTCTACTAATTAATATCATATACAAAAAAAACTTCTAAGCTAATTACAGGTGCTGTTCTTCCAGGGAGTCGTGTTTAATTGACTTTCAGCTCGTCAAATGTATTTTAGTTGCTTTTTAAATTGGCACAAGATGGGAAGCTCCCTGATACTTATAGGGATTTCATTCCAGACATTAAGAGCTGAGTAGGAAAATCCTTTTTTGGCACACTCTAGATTGTACCTTGGAATCTGGAGATCTGTACAGAATCGCGTATTGTAACCGGAGTATTGTGATATTTGTTGGAATTGTGATCTTTGTTGGAAAGACATTGGTTTTCTATGGTTGACCACACCCAAATGGCAACTCCAATTTTCAAAAAAAAAATAAATTTGCTTAACAAGATAAATTCATGATAACGCAAGAATACTGATGAGTCTGTATTATCTTGAAAGATCAAAAATCTGTATAGATCTACAGATAAATATGAAGAAAAATTAAGATAATACAGACTCATCGATATTCTGAGAATATTTGTGATAAAACCCATGCCCACCCCATCTTTAAATTTTATGAGGTGCGTTATCATGAATCTATCTAGTTAAACAAATTATTTTTTTGAAAATCGGAGTTACCATTTGGGTGTGGTCAAACATAGAAAACCAATATTGTATCTCAGCCTCTGGGCCTTTGATGCTATAGCATTACTTTTACTGAAAATTCAGTTTCAGCTTGGCAAGAGCTGCTTTCATTTGACACCAATCCCATCTTTATAGGTTGAATATGAAGGAAGATATTAATTTTAGGTGTGGCGTGAGTAGCGGCCGGTCGCAACAAATTTCAAAAGTTTAATTTGTCATAATTCCAAAACAATTTAAGTTAGGAAGCTGAAATTTTTAGAATAGATGTATCTTTTGACCAGAAAACGTTATACAAAATTTGAGCAAAATCTAAGAGGTTTAAAATTTTGAAGTGGTTACACTTGAAATAGAATGTCCCAATTGGCAAGAAATCACAGTAGACTAACAGTAAAAAATGAAAAAGGTATTAACCTGAAGTCTGGGAGACTTAATTGTAATTTTTTCAATGCTTGATTTCTTGAAATGTAATTCGTAGCAGCTCCACTCTCCCCCTGTAAAAATAATATTCACCAATAAACTATATATTACAGACAAATAATATTTATCAATGATCACACACACACATGAAACAATTACAGGGGATGGGTCAAGTAAAGTAAACAAATTTCTCTTGAACAGAAGATTTTGCTGTTTTTTGGTAGGCCATATCACACAGATTTTCCACTATTTATTTCAAATGAAAGTTGTATTTTGAAGATGGATTTTTCAATTTCACAGAGAAACAAACAAAACATTCATGTGTTGTAAGATTACAGGAGATATCGGTGGATTTCTTCAAGTATAACTTTATGGTGGATTCATCCCATCCAACAAAACATGTGCAGAACACAATGGACACATGTCTGAAACAATATAGATTATTTATATAGATATTACAGGTTTGTTTACGGTTACGTGACCCAGCCCCCTTAAGGTTAAGTAACCCTTCAGACAGTGATTAAGAAACTCTATTTTCCATGGCCGTTCCTTAAACTATACCAAACAAAATTATATGTTATTTGAAGCAGAATTAAACGCGGAGTACCATAAAAATATAACCAATTGATTCAATAAAAATGCATATGATTTATTCCAGATTTTAGGCGAAATCGCCCACCCTTGCGAAAAAATCTTGGTGTACCCCATTGGGCACTGTTTGACCAAGACTATCTATTTACCAAAGACTTAACCCTATCCAGACTAGGGGGGGGGCACAAAGTGCCCCCCCTAGTGAATTTTTCCACACAGCTCCTTGAGTTCTTCTATGATAACCAAGTTTTTTTTTGACTTTTAGTTTCTATTTAGGATAAATCCTTTCATGTCAATTTCAAAAATTTTGACGCATGTTCAGGGGGTCAACACATAATTTTAAATTGAGTGCTCGGCAAAATAAATACCTTTTCAGCCATAACTTTTGAACCACTTGTTTTATAATAACGAAACCAACATTTTTGATCTCCTCTTGAGAAGGGCTTTCATTTGATGTATAGTTTTTTATTTTTGATGACGTCATCAATAATTCGTTGTTGCGCATGCGTACTTGCGAAAAACCATGTTAAGCTTCATTTTTAGAAAAATCAACAATATAATAGGATGCAGCAGGTTTTTTTATGCACATCTAGCATTTTTTGCGATTTTTTAGACCAATTTGTAACCGATTTTAGGCAAAAAGTTACTTTTTTTGTGAACAAAATAAATAAATGCTGACATCAGCAAAAATATTAATGATACGAAGCAAAAATTTTAAAATAAGAATATTAAGGATATAATCTTTGTATGTTTCAAATCTCATATCAATATATTTAACTGATTTCGAGATACAACACGTCAAAGTCCGAGTGGTTTTACCATTTTTTACACCTTATTTAGCAACATTTGCTGAC
>REGM01000393.1:135323-165929 GCA_004194415.1 Aurelia aurita
TAGCCTGATAACCAGACCCGATTTCAAATGAAATAGTGGTCTGTTAAACGCCACCAAAAAGCTTGTTCAAGCCTCCTTTGAATATTGCTCAGAATCCAAGGTTTTGGTGGAAATTTATGCGAATAATTTGCTGATTATTTGTAAACAAATCATTTAGCCATTTAGCTCTTTGAATTTTTCTTAAAAAGGAATGTTGCAGATTGAATACGACTTAATTACTGTTTGTTCCGCCTTGCATAGAAATATAATCTCTGACCCAAGGGTCTCCTTTTCAAACAATAATCATACAATCGAACTGTCTGCCGAGATTAAATTTCTATGCAAGGTGGAACAAACAGTAATTAAGTCGTATTCAAACTACAACATTCCATTTTAAGAAAAATTTCAAAGAGCTACATAAACGAGGCTGGAACAAGCTTATTGGCGGCGTTTAACAGACCACTATTTCTATTGAAATTGGGTCTGGTTATCAGGCGAGTTAAAATGGTACTCAAATACTTAAGCCATGAGATTATGACGAAAACGAAAAATCGAGAATTTTTTGTCTGAAGGGTTACAGTAACCTTAAAGTAAATGAACTGAGATATAGCGATCTAGTCTAAACATAGCACAAAAGAAAGGCACGCGCCACTTATGTTCCTATTGTTTTCATTGATCGAAAACATCAAATAGAATAGGTTCTATTTAGATGGACCCAGTCCCCCTAGCTAAGTTGCCTTTTAACTCTGTTGATTTACTTTAAGGCAACTGACAACCTACCTATGTGAGGAATTTTGCTTAAGACTGATTCATTGGTCAAATCATTATTTAATCAATATTTACAGTGTGTATGCAGCAGAGTATCAGCAATGATGAGCAATGAAAATATAATATGAAGCTATTGTGGGTCACCCGGTAGCTGTAATTAGGTATATATTTGGTTTTAATTAGATCTATTTTGGTATACCTACTTTAAAGAAGCAGGGTCTGCTGATTTTGCTGCCTCTGCTTTATGACAACACAAGCTTCTGCAAGGGCCTAGTAAAATCCAAATCTCTCGTGTAGTCTTCGATTTCATACTTCAAGTATAGAGAACCAGTGACTCTCTTTAAGTTACAATATTTGGAAAGTTTAAACAATAACGAAATCGTAGTTTTGATGGGCCCATGGAGAAACGAATAGTAGTTTTTGACATTGCACTCTGATGAGAACACACATCCGAGAGGCCTCAAAACTTTGCGTATATGTCTGCATCATTTGTTGTTCTAGTTCTCCAACTCTTGCTTGCACTTTTATTTGATGAGAAATTTTTTACAAGAAACTCAGATCAGAATGCTTTTAAGAAGTCCTCAAAAAAGTTTCATTACTCAGATAATGAGAATTTCAGGAAACTTTCAGTGCTGGAGAGCAGGGGTAAATTTTGTAACAATAGCAGCTTTGGTTTGTTTACATTTTGAACAACAACCAATCAGCAAGCTCCATTTTGGAGGACGTGATCAACAACTTCGGGCGTCGTGGGTCGAAGCTGTGAGGAAAACCACTGGAAAACCACCCGCACGACTTTTGCTTGCCGCAAAAATATACTTTTGAGGAACCCTTAGAAAATTTTAATCTGTATTCTCAGATAAATTTCCTAACGAATACTCTTTGCCCTTCTCTTTGCTGCGCCCGGTTTTTATGAAATAATTTTTTAAAGCTTCGTCATGACCCTCTCGCTTCCTTTTGGGGGGCTAGGCCCAGCCCAAAGAAGTTAATATTTGCATCTAGGAACGACAAAACCGCATTCCCATTAGCTAAAAATCAGTTTCAAACTGGAAATTAAGGTTCAGATACATTTACAGTACCTCACACACATAAGTGTTGCACCAACCCAACTTATCCTAAATGGCTTCCAATCGATCGTGTCGACAAAATTTGCACGAATGCGTTTTGTCGCACATGCAAAACGATCTTTTAGTGCTGTAGTTTGGGAAAATATAATGTGAGCTGGCCACTTCGGTCTTTTTATTTGATGTGATAGATGGCCATCCAGTGCCATCACATTCGTTTCCATGAGATAAATCATAAGATACCTGGAAAGATAGTCAGGATATCCTCAAATGGTGCACAGTGTTCCAAGATCTCCAATTTGGAGAATAAATTCATAGATTGAGAAAGGAAACTGATAAAAATGTGGTTGAGGGCTCGTTTGAAAGGTTTTCTAAAGCAGAACATGGCACTGATGATTTTTTACGATTTTCCAAAATATGGGGGCCTGGGACGAATTTCCATATTTGGGCGATTTTGAAAAAATAGCACTGTACTGTAATTTGAGGCTGGAATTTTCTGAGAAGTTTGTAAGAGTGCATCAGGAATCAAAATTGGTAAAAACAACGAGCTTGAGTGAAATCACAATGTTTTACAAGGTCTGGGACCAAATATCCCCATTTGAATTATTTGATGTTCATCCCTCTGTACCAGATTTTCTATTTTCCAAAACTATATTCTTTATTACATAATATGTACGAAGACTAGGTTGTTTCAATGTTGTTTCAATATAAATCACGAGGTAAAGAAAACTTGTGGACCGATTGTATCAAATTGAGTTGTTTACTACGAATAATTGAGGTATTTACGATAAAGAAGTTAAGTTGTTATTTCTTCACTACAAGAAATTACTTAGAATACTTTTTACACCTTTCTTTTAATGCAATTTGTAAATTTGAAAATAGAGTTTTAGCTGCAAAGCATGCAGGAGAAAACCCATTGGAAAATTGGAACAAGCATGTTAGGTCATTTCAAAGTGGGCCATGCGCAAGGGCAAGGCAACTATCAATCAAAAACAATATTCATGACATATTCCGGCGTAATTGCTGCTCATTGTGTCAAATCCTCGCATTACTTCAAAGTGACTATGTTCTTGTTGTTCAGTGTGCAGAGAAGGTCACACCGATTGATCTGCTAAGCATAAAAATATTGAAACAATTTTGCAACTGAACAAGAGACGAAGATAGCATCAAAGTACATATGAATAGTTTCCCCCTATAATGCAGAGGTTTGTGTGATGCGATACTGCTGATTGAAGAATGAAATACTATGGCTTTAATAAAACAATATTTTCCTTCGTCAAAGTTCAAATATGGTGATAATCTCCTATGATTTTTTATTTAGAAAACATCGTATTTTCAAACCGTCACTAAGCTGTTCATCAACCCCCCTTTTCTAATTGAAATTTGAGATGAGCTAAGGTTCGTAGTTTGTTGTAAAAAATGGGATGTATATTTTTTTGGACAAAAAACTGCTTAAACAAATTGTTAATGAAAGTTTTTTGATGTGCAACTTTGAAGTGCTGTATCTGCGGAACGGATGGATATTTTGAGGTCTGGTTTTTTTAATCTTTTAGTATAAGATATATGCAACTGAAAAATGTCCTTTGTAGGTTTAAAATCAAAAACTCAAAAATCAATTTTTTCCCACCCTGGGCACACCGCGTGGTGTGGTGAATATGTTTGTAGAAACCATCAAGAATGATTGCAACCGCGACCTTCTAAGGGTCTTTCCGTTAAATTGCCACTTGAAATCATTAAAAACCATAGTCAATAATTGCTATAAAGGTTTCAAAGAACGACAAGAAATAAATGGAAGTACTTTTCGGGAAACAGAGAACCGCTAGAGGCAGTATTACTTGTACCTCAAGTCTGACAACCTGTCTATACGCATTTAAAAAAAAATCGTAGTACCTAGAGTTCTGGATGGATTTGAATGAATCAAACTTTGGTTGATAGCAGAAAGACTGAAGTATTTTTGTGATTTTTGTCGCGTTTTTAAGGGTACAGATAATACAGCTTAATTCGAATTTATGAAAATCCCGTGTTTGCAAAATGCCTGAAAAAGGGCCTAAAACACTTGATCAATCTTACAGAAATTTCTNTGCAACCGCGACCTTCTAAGGGTCTTTCCGTTAAATTGCCACTTGAAATCATTAAAAACCATAGTCAATAATTGCTATAAAGGTTTCAAAGAACGACAAGAAATAAATGGAAGTACTTTTCGGGAAACAGAGAACCGCTAGAGGCAGTATTACTTGTACCTCAAGTCTGACAACCTGTCTATACGCATTTAAAAAAAAATCGTAGTACCTAGAGTTCTGGATGGATTTGAATGAATCAAACTTTGGTTGATAGCAGAAAGACTGAAGTATTTTTGTGATTTTTGTCGCGTTTTTAAGGGTACAGATAATACAGCTTAATTCGAATTTATGAAAATCCCGTGTTTGCAAAATGCCTGAAAAAGGGCCTAAAACACTTGATCAAATCTTACAGAAACTTCTCACACCGAACAATGCAAAATTACAGTTTTTCACAGGTATCGGATGTCGTCTGCACTTGTATTGCCATGGGATTGAAAATCGTTAGTATTTCTTTAAAAATTCATTTCCTATAACGCTCGAGAGAGATTAAATGCTCTTGCGTCTTGTTCTATGCGGGAGATTTCGTACGATTTGATCGAGTGTTTTGGGCCTGTTATCAACCAAAGTTGGATTCATTCAAATCCATCCAGAACTATAGGTACTACGGTTTTTCAAATGTGGATAGTTTTTTTTGGCGCACCCGGTAGAAAAAAGTTTCTTTTAAGAAAACAGGAAAACCATCAATGAAAAAATGCAGAAGACCATCAAATTGATGCCCGGTTTTCTTTGAGTAGTTAGGCTCTCTTCAATGGTACACTACACATATTTGTTTTATAAGAAACTGTAAATGAGAAACTCAACTCTCAGATCTCCAAAAAGTTAAGAAACTCCAGTACTGGGAAAATATAACTTAGGGGCTTTCAATTTTCGTATTTCTTAACGGCATTGGGCCATTAAGGGGGGAGGGGGTTTTAGCTTATTCGCTAAGAAAGTAATAAAATCATATGAAAATCTCTCCTCAAGATTTTTAAAGTCATGAATACAGTAGATGGCTCTACAAAACTTAAAAATGCAGAGAACAACGGCAATATTTTACATCCTTTTTGCATTTAGAGTCTTCAATTAAGTTGAACTTGGCTGGGCCTTGGAGTAGCTTGCCCTAAGAAATTTTGATTCTGATAAAGTAGGCCATTTATAGCAGCCTGTTTTGATCATGATTTTGGCAGAAGGCTGTTAAGGAGGGTTGGAGCATCTTAACAGCTCAATGCCCTTGAAAAATATGAAAATCGAAAGTCGAAGGCCCTTTAAGAAACTATTTATTTTAATAAAGGAAATCCTTTAGCATAGTTTTAATTTAGTTTCACTTATTTCCTGTATCATATTACTCGGAAGGTATTTCAGTAATGTCCAAGCATTGGAAAGGCTTCAAAAAACTTCGTTTTGAATGTTCATGAGGGCACAGGAAGTAAATATGAAGATTGTTATGGAAGTCGTAAGAAACTCATAAGAAACTCGGAGGGAGTACCCTACTGAAATCTGATAATCTTAAGAAACTTTCAGTAATGGCTCAAATTCTTAGTTTCTTATACAAAAATACGTGTATATCGATGATTTTGTAGTATTTTTGATTTCACCATTGGAATTGGACGTAGGCCTAGCGTAATATTGAAGAAGTATTTGTTACGATATTTCTTACATTTTTAGGCCCGACACATTTCATTTGTTTGAGTTTAAGTTTAACTTCAACTTATTTATACACGTACAACGGCAAATAGAATTCACATCTGTATCTGTATCATGTTTAACTAATAAACTCACTAATGAGCATTATTATGCCATGGGCATTGCTATGTTTGTGGGTTTCTCGTCTAATTTGTAATTTTCACTGAACGAATGCGCGACTTCTACGGCGTGACGTCGATCGATGTTAAACCTTGAGCATGAGCACGCAAATTTTCGCTAGGGAAGTCAAGTTCGGCGACTTGCAAAAAGTATCGCGTAAGGAAATATCTAGCAGTAATTCTATATTTACCTTCCTCTTTTTATGTCCCATTTTGATCTCTTTGGTTGATGATAAACTGTGAAAGTTGCACGTGTTTCGAATGACAACTGCTTAGGCCAATGGGCCTAATCAAAAAGAAACATAAAGCGCCTTCGCATGGTAATGATTTAAAACGTGCCTCCGTTTTCTTGAAGTGCTCAGAACCTGTAACCTGTTGGACTTTGGCATTTAGGTTTTTTTATGCTTTTAGGTCTCAGGTACGCGGATGAGACTATGGCAAGTCCAGTAACATGTGAATTGTACTTTCCCTCCTCCCCAGCAACATATCTAAAAAAACATTGAGAAAAATGCAGCTTCTCCATTTTATCTCATTTACCCTTCCCACTTTTAGAATAAAACTTTCATGTTTCAATACTATGTGACATACATGTTTAGCTGTAATACAGTATCACAGTTTTTAGCCTAGTTACTAGAGTAAAAAATTCAGCAACATTGTTTATCGAATTTCTCTTAATTTTCAATAGCGCTTGCCTGAACACAGCGATTGTATCTCTCTCTAAAACACTAGAGAGCACGTACTTTAACACAACAGCCTTTTTGCTAATAATACCGTAAATCGACGATTAAGCACCCTGAGACTTATTTGCAATCATTAATATCTGGATGGGAGCTTATTCGAGGGCTAACTTTTAATAATAATACTGTAAATGCGTGATGACATACTCTTATTCTAGCTAATAAAGGTAATGGAGAAAAGTAAAAAACATCTCGATTTTGAACGAAAATTCACAGGAAGTGATATACCCATATAACATTGAAATGGAAAGATACATATAACACGATAAACTTGATACCCAGAATACAGCCAGAATATTCTAAACTGTAACATGAGATTTACAATAACGTAAAATTACTCATTCAAAACTCTCCATTGCCATTGCTTTCATTCGCGGGAATTTTGAAGTGACATCTAATTTGAGTCAGACTTTAAACGTTTTGCCTTCATTACCTAGAAAAGAGAACGTGCACTTAGGTTCATTTACAGCAGTCATCATGTCAGTTCGTATAATGACCTTCTACTAAAGTCAAAACGATGTACGATGCATGCGTCCCGACTTGATCTCTTTCCATGGAAATTTTTAAGACGTTGAATGGTCTGAATCCATCCTTTATGAAAGATATTTTTCAAACTAGATCCTCAAATTATTCCTCGCAAAATCCTAATAATTTTACTCATTACAGGCCAAATCAGGTTACTTTCAGCACTCACAGCCTCAAGTCCTTAGGACCACAGATTTGGAACTGCTTACCAAATGAGCTAAAGTCGGCTGACAACTTTAATAGCTTCAAAAACTTAATAGCTCAATGGCACGATCCATAACATGCAACTGCAATGCCTGTCGTTTTATTGTAGATAATGTATACACCGCGTAAATAAAAAATTAAAAAAAATAAAAGTACTATATGTTCATTTGTTTACTTAATTTGTTTACGATTCAGTTGATTGTAAATATTCGAATTAGATTAGTTTCTTTTTTATTTATAATTAAGAAGCTATTGTATTGTATATTCGAATTAAAAGAATTTCACAACAACAACAAGGTGAACAATAATGTCTACGTTTTAGGGTTTTACCAATCAATGGCCCTGGCCCTATGGCCCTATGGCCCTATGGCACTATGGCACTATGGCCCTATGGCACTATGGCCCTATGGTCCTATGGTCTTGTGTCTTTTTATTACGAAAACCTTGAGTATGAGTTTGGTAATGTATTCGATTAGAATTCGTATGAATATTGCTTCTATAAAATGCCTAAATTCATGCACAAAGTTCTCGTTCAGCTAGCGAGAATGTTCCCGAAGTTACGTGGGGAATTCCCCTTGAAATCATAAGATTTGAAAAGGCAGAGTGAAAGCTTTCAAAAACATCTTTCAATAACAACAATCAGTGACGGTTGGTGATTGTACAGGTCAGGTCTTTCCAGACAATGCAATGCAATACAACACAGCACAGCACTTTCTTCCTCCCTAGACGTCTCGCGAAGTGAGAAGATGGATGAAGCAGACAGGCGAGGGGCAAATCACTGATTTTTTTTCATACACCTTCATTGAAATCACACAAAAATCACAAAAAATCACACAAAANTCCATTATAGAACGCACTAGCAGGGGTAAATTTTGTAGCAATAGCAGCTTTGGTTTGTTTACATTTTGCACAACAGCCAATCAGCAAGCTCCATTTTGGAGGACGTGATCAACAACTTCGGGCGTCGCGGGTCCAAGCTGTCAGGAAAACCACAGGAAAACCACCCTCGCGACTTTTGCTTGCCGCGAAAATATACTTTTGAGGAACCCTTAGAAAATTTTAATCTCTATTCTCAGATACATTTCCTAACGAATGCTCTTTGCCCTTCTCTCTGCTGCGCCCGGTTTTTATGAAATAATTGTTTAAACTTCGTCATTTCCACGCCCCTCTCGCTTCCTTTCGGCGGGCTAGGCCCAGCCCATAGAGTTAATATTTGCATCTAGGAACGACAAAACGGCACTCCCATTAGCTAAAAATCAGTTTTAAAATGGAAATTAAGGTTCAGATACATTTACAGTACCTCACATAAGTGTTGCACCAACCCAATGTATCCTAAATGGCTTCCAATCGATCCTGTCGACAAAATTTGCACAGCGAAGAAAAATCAGCATGTAAGGGTTTCTCTTTTAAGTGTTTTTTGTGGTAGTTTATTGTCAATTCGTCTACTTATTTAAAAGTGAAATAAAACACTTAAGAGAAAAATACAACATTGAGCAAGATTTTGGCTGCATAACTGGAGAAACACACCACAAGACAACGAAGAATTGTTATATTTATCAGCAAAGCAATAAATTTTCTCACTGATGAGGCTGCCAATGGGCAGCGAAATATTTGAGGTAACAATGTTTAGTTTATAGCGTTTGATAATTGCGTGTCTTAGAAACAATGGTCACGACAACAAAATTGCCAAATTACAATAAAATTTTGCGTTCATGAAAGCTTGATTCTCCAAACTTTATTGAAAAAGATGAAAGTTTTCCTCAACGAATGTCATAAAAGAAGGAAGCAGAAATAAAAATAAATCAGCCTTGGAAGGTAAGTGGATTAATTCGAGTAAGGGGGGATCACATAAATAGGCTCTGTCTGGCCAAACTCTAGGTTTTATTTCACCTTCAAGCGAAGTTGGAGAATAACAATTTTGATAATCTTTCCGAATTTATAAATTTAACGGTCTAACGGTAAACAACTGATCGGACGTATTCCAGCAAGAAAGATTTGTGTTAAATGATAAAATTGAAATTCACAATATTCTTACCTTGGAGTCGTTTCCTTCCCTTTCCTATTTTCGTTTATTTTTGTAAGATTCATCCAAGGAAAATTTTATCGTAGATAAAGTTAGGAGAATGAGAATCCAGATTTGAATAACACAAGATTTTATCGTCCTTGCTCTGTTATGTAATTATTTCATGGTCTACTCCCTCAGTTTGCTTGCCAAAATCTTGTTCAATGTTGTCCTAAAGTTTTCGTTATTTCATCGAAGTAACCAACTAGTGTTTCATTTCACTTTTAAATAAGTAGAGAAATTGACAATTAACTGCCGCCAAAACACTTAAAAGAGAAACCCTTACATGCTGATTTTTCTTCGCTGTGCAAATTTTGTTGACAGGATCGATTGGAAGCCATTTAGGATAAGTTGGGTTGGTGCAACACTTATGTGAGGTACTGTAAATGTATCTGAACCTTAATTTCCAGTTTGAAACTGATTTTTAGCTAATGGGAGTGCCGTTTTGTCGTTCCTAGATGCAAATATTAACTTCTTTGGGCTGAGCCTAGCCCGCCGAAAGGAAGTGAGAGGGCCGTGGAAATGACGAAGTTTAAAAAATTTATTTCATAATAACCGGGCGCAGCAGAGAGAAGGGCAAAGAGCATTCGTTAGGAAATTTATCTGAGAATAGAGATTAAAATTTTCTAAGGGTTCCTCAAAAGTATATTTTCGCGGCAAGCAAAAGTCGCGAGGGTAGTTTTCCTGTGGTTTTCCTCACAGCTTCGAACCACGACGCTCGAAGTTGTTGATCACGTCCTCCAAAATGGAGCGTACTGATTGGCTGTTGTGCAAAATGTAAACAAACCAAAGCTGCTATTGTTACAAAATTTACCCCTGCTGAACGCACTGCATCTTGGTCAAATGCCCCCGACACCATCTTTTCCGTAATCGTCTTTTGTTGAATTGTTTCCTTCTGTATATGTCATTTCCCCACTGTTTACAGCATGAAACATTTGATAATTGATAAATACTAGTCGGGAAAGCAAGGGCAAATTTTGTAACAATATTAAAGGTAATGTGTCCATACAAGTAGGCCTCCCAGAGCAAGGCATGTGATCAATTAAAATTTCTTTTCAATCACGCATTGCAGCAATTTTCTCTATTCATGTGATCAGTTTGAATATCAACCAATCATTTGCCGAGAATTTGATGGATGTTGACAGGTTGGGTATACGCTGGCCTTATATATGGACACATTACCTTTAATAGCATTTGTTGCTTTCGATTGACATGCTAGTGCAGCTTGTGACATGCTTAACCTTTAAGAAGGTTAAGGATACTCAAAAGCCATCAGCAATAAAACCATAATTTTTTATTCGCGATGAAGAAATTTTGATGATAGAGCATACTAAATACTTAGGGATATATGTGGACAATAATATCTGAGCTGGGATGATCATATAGTTTTTTTTTCTATTCAATTAAAATTTCTACAAGAACAAGGTAGTTAAAACACTACATATGAACTACTTCACAACACTACCAGGATGATACCACGGGGAGCAAAAGACAATAACTACTCTGTGGCAATTACATAAAGAACATGCTACGAAATTACAACTAAATATACAACTACAAAAACTACACATAAACGATCAAATACTGATAAATACTAGAGCCTGCTTCAACATGGAGGTTGGGCCAGCACAGACGATAATGCTTAGATGCAGAAACCCTCGGCCGAGAGAACAACAACGACCACAACTGCCGCCGCAACTGCTCCCCCACCAGAGTACCCACCGCTCAAGACGTCTGTGCTACCAGATTAGGGTTTCTAGTTCACAATATTATTGATTTGAATATTTCAGTTATGTGTGGATGAATATTTGTCATTCACACTATATATGCCTTACAACCAATGTGAAACAGACTTACAAACAAACGAAATAAAAAAAAAATAATAAGGACTTAGTGTCTATGTGGTGTATAACAAAGTTTGAAATTATCTTAACCGAGCCGACCAGTTTTGTGGATGAAATTTAGAGTCAGTTCGAGTATATTTTTATTTACGTCATTAGAAAGGTCTTTACCACCAAACAATTAAAGTTGTATCGAAAAGTTGTATATAGTTTATATGATAAGAAAGATTTAAGGGCATTAAGTATGTTACGCCACACAAAACAGTATCTCCCTTTAACCTTATCTCACCTGGGGGGTTGTGGATTCTATCCACGGAGCGCTGATTCTAACCCCTACCAAGTTTTAGTTTGCTACTTCTAAAATCTGCAATGCATTATCGCATGATTGCCCAAGTTTTACGTTAGAACTATGCTGTATCGAATTATGAAAATTTCAAGATTCTAAATATAGTACGTAACCAAGGAAATCAGTTTTTAGTAAGCGGTCGACAAAAAATGAATACATATTTTGAAATTGTTACAAATACTCAAATATGGTACATATTATGCTTATACATGTATTTAATGATATCCAACTCAATTTGACACAAAAAAATTATAATGTCATCCCTTATTTTATTGATATAATCATGATACCTATTATAACAATATTCATAGTTTATTATCTTTTTATTGTCATTGCAACAAGAAAAATTGCCTTAATTTTATTTTATCAAGCGATTTTGATTTTTTGCATCAAAGTTCATCTATTTGCTAAGTAAAAAGATGATAGCTACTGTAACAGCAGGGAAAAATGGGGGTGGAATCAACCACCCCCTCCCCCTAGGCATTGCCTGCTGCAACATTTCCAGATGGGATGGGGTCAAGTACATTGCAGATCAAATAAACCAGGGGGGAATTTGGCTCTAAGCCAATCAGCGACTTTGTTTATCTTTGAACAAGCCAATCATATTGCTTCTTTTTAAAATAGTGGTCTTGACGTAATAGATGACCAACAAGATTGTAAACAGACCTCCTCGCAGCTTCTCGCTGCAAAACCACTGACTCTGAAATGGATGGGATGCACTGCACTTTAGGGCCCTACCAAAAGTATCATGACATTTTCACATTATTCATGAGTTAATCTGAGTTCTTACCGGGCACATTTATGTTATCTGCCCCACAAAAAGAAAAAACGTAAACAAAAAATAGGCATTTTCCACTGTTTTTGCTTTCTGGTGGGGATGGTCATTTCGAAACGCGCTCCTTGAACATATCTCTGTGAAATTTTCTGTGTTGCACACTGTTCAAAAGGGTGAGTATCCTCTTGGATATCGAGCGTAGTGGTATCGTTTTCTGCAGCACCGCAATTACACTCAAAGGGGCCAAATTCCTGAGGCAAACTTGACGAAAAACCCTAACCACTACTGTCACAAACAAGATTCAAAATATTACAAGGTACTCACCAATCCTTCATGTGCTAACCTTCATATCTGGATAAGTCCACAAATCTTCAGGCTCCATGCGAAGAAAACGAATTTAGCAAGGACAAATTAAATTATTTGGACCAGCTCAAGGCAGTCTTCACCGCGCTACCATGTTGATGAAATGTCTACGCCATCCAAAATCTAACTGATACGTCTTTGAAAATAGCTTAGAAACTAGCTTAGAAAATAGCTTAGTGGTTAGGGTGGCAAACGCTAAGATCAAGCAACTGGGATGGCAAACGGTCAATGACTGCATAGAAGCAGAAACACTGAAAATGGTCTATAGATCCATGAGCCATGAAGTAATGTATCTTACAAGCATGTTCCAAATGTTATCTGAAACCAATGTTAGACAGCTTCGTAGCACCAACACTGACCTTTATGTCCCGTTTCTAAAAGCCGCATGTGGTCAAAAATGTTTCCCTTACAGAGGGCCAAATCTGTGGAATGATCAAACTATAGAAACTAAAATAGCCAATGTTCTACCCAATTCAAGACGTCATTGGAAAATGCCATATCCTGAGTACTGCTAAATTTTTGCTGTTACTTTATTACGTATATATTATTTTCAGACCTTATTCAAAAACACTGTAAAATTTTCAACGGCAGTTTGTAAATCAATTATGTATAAGATTACCATGTATAAAAATCATCAAATGAATAAAACATCAAAAGCGAATAGAGATTGCAAAAATAGATAGATTGCGCGTAATGACCTAATTGTAGATTCATCTTCAGAAACGTCATAGATAGATAGTTTCTTGTATATGACCAGTAAAGCAACGAATGTAAACAAGGAATTCGTCAAAGTTGCCCTAAAACCAAAGTAGCTAGCAGAGGGACGACTGCACTTTAGAGGATCAGCCTTATGTCATATTTTTCAGAAACGAATTTGACAAATACCAAACTGTCCCTAACTTATCCTAACTGATCCTATAAGTTACCTTTGCTTACTCTAAAAACCCCTTCTCCTAAACTAACCCTGAGCCCAGTGGCGGAGTGGCCCCCCTCAAAAACAATATTTTAAAATTACTAAGATCGCTCCTTATTAGTAAACTAGGCAAATGAAACGTGTGCTTCCCTATCTGGACCGGGGGGGGGCTAAATTAGCACCCCCTACAAATGTTTGTATGTGTAATTTTGTTTTGCTAATTTCTAGGCTTTTTGTTTTTTTGTTACTTTTCCTAACTATCTATTTAGCATCTTTTATCCAAATTTCTTCAAGATATCTCATGTAGTTTTAATATCTTGTATAGCAACTTTCTGAGAGAGTAGTTTTAATATCTTCTTTGTTTTATGGTCAAACCCTTTATAACTTCAAACTAAGATAATTCTTGACAGAAAGAAGATAACTGGATGAAATTTTTAGTTCAATCATGAATCATTAAGAGCATATGGAAAACACTTAATTTTATTGTTTTTCTAAGAAAGTCATATATATAATGAATTTAGGTAATAAATATAGGTTTACAAAGTTGATTATTTTTCAAAAAATTATGTTTTTATGAGATTTTGATATTTTGTCCGTCAATAACAGTTAAAATAAGCATAGTATTTTTTCAAGTGAGATTTTACAAGCAATTGTGATATATTCTTGCCGGTTTTCACTCTCTTCCTTTCAAATGGCTAAGATATGGAGAGTGCTTCGGAGGTTACAATCTGAATATCCCAAGGAGAAATCATAAGAATAAGGAAGATGAAAGAAAACTGCGTTATTTAAGACAATGATATAAATACTCCATCACTCAAGTAGACTAGGAGCCACTGTTAAGAAAACTAACTTTGTGTTTTTATTTGAATATAGGTTTAAAAGGGGGCTCCGTCTCCAAATTTCGGTCAAAAGGGTGATTTACCGATTGCTCGGATATAAATGGATTTTAAAGGTCATTTTTCGATGGCTTGGTTGAAGCAGTTGAAGCCACCAAACAAACTGCAGAAGACAATGGACACATGCTTAAAACAATGGTGTCTACAGATTTGTTTACATCTTGGAGACGGAGCCCCTTCAAGTCTTATCCATAGCGTTCATTTTTCTAAAATTCTTCCCAAGTAGTAAAGCTTTTGCAGAAGACGAATCGGCCAAAACAGAGCTACCAAGGTCTTTAGAGAACACTTTCTCGCATTGAGTATAGTATAAAGCCATATTCACGCTTTTCCAACCTACTTGGTGGGTAATCTCTGAATATATGGGACACCAAGAAGTGCCAGCGTGTTGCTGGGTGGTTGGGCTGGAGGCTTTTCCTTCTAGATCACACCAATAATCTATGTTGTTTTTCTGTTTACGTTTTGAATGTAGAAGATCTCCAAGCTTCGCCTGGAACATTGTTAGTGGACTTGTAGACTAGAGGAGGCGAAAATGAAAGTGACCGTGAATCACAATGTTTCAGAAGGACATTTGAGACCCCCGACCCAGTCACCCAGAACTAGCAGCTTAGAGCCGTGTATTAACGCCTTTAGTTAAGCCCCCGAGTGGCTGTGAAAGAGGAACAGGGGTAGCAATCGTGACAATTTAAAGGCGTTCATCATAAAATTGTGTTTATAAAAAACTATCTTAAAAAGCGTCTTTTGAGTCGGTTGCTACCTGAAGGAACCAGACATACTGTGCCTTACCGAGATCGGAAAAAATAGCTTGAGTCAAACAAATGGATTCAAGAGTTAGTATCCGAAACAAATCATTGTAATCTCATTAATTAATAGCTTCTATTCTTCTTAGAACTTCAACAATACTATTTTGAGGCTGAGAAAGAGGATAAATACTAGCTCTATAAATTTTAAATGTTTCAATAAACAAAATATGATATTCAGATAGGAAATGTTGCTTTGCTGTTAGTTAGAAAAGATCATCCGTCGAAAAAGGCTATCGATAATCAACAGGGGTTGGTAAAATCATACAACATTACAATAACGAGAAATCCTGCAAAATAACAGGCTTTTTCTTTATCGTTAACAAGCAAGTAAACCATAAGGTATGTCATAAACAGCGGGGGGGGGGCTAATTGGTTTGGGAAGAGCAAAGTTTTAAAATAGAAAATTTACGAAGTCGTGAAAAAGCGGCATCAGTTGGTATACATTTTGCAGCGGTTGAAATCCCGAAAAAATCTCGGGAACTATTTGAAATTGAGTCTAAAGGTGAGGATTCTAATAATGGTGAAGGAATTGTGCAAAAGCCATCAACCGAAAGCGAGTGGGCGCATTCCGTAAATGTAGGGGTACGAAAATTAAGGGTCATTTTTTAGAACAACCAAAATGTAAAGATGGGAAACCTAATCATAAAATGTATTGTTTTAAGCTGTGATGGTCTAGAATTCTTGTAAATATGGGGGCTCTGCAAGCAAGAACAGGGGGAGGATTCCGTAATTATATTAGTCGCAGAGATTAACGGTTATATGATCGATGCTAAACGTTAAAAGAGGGGGAACCTAAGAGTAAAATGATTCGCAAAATCATTTTATTATCCTAGATGGGTTAGCCAAAATACAAAAATTCGCGAAATTCGTGAAAACGTGAATATGAGGTTGGAATCTCAAAATCGAGCATGCTATTAGGGACAATCAGAAATCATGGGTTGTGACCTTGCAAAAAGAATGGGAAACATAAATGGGGGAAAAATGTCGCTGCATAGCGGTAGGTGAAGGGATGAAATAAAAGGCATTTGAAATATAATTGTAATCAAGAACAATATACTAAATAGCAATTTTGCAATATTTAAAAAGAATGGCACAAATTAAAATGGTTCGTTGCAGTGCCACATTAATAATTCATGATTCAAACAAGGATATGTCTCCTGCAATGCCACAAAAGATTGAAATTTAACAGGTCTTTTGCAGTGCCACATTTTTTATGATATTTCAAAATGTAATAGGGTAGGTCTTCTGCAATGCCACAAAATATTGAAATTTAACAGGTCTTTTGCAGTTCCACATTTGTTATGATATTTCAAAATGTAATAAGGTAGGTCTTCTGCAATGCCACAAAATATTGAAATTTAACAGGTCTTTTGCAGTGCCACATTTTTTATGATATTTCAAAATGTAATAGGGTAGGTCTTCTGCAATGCCAAAAAATATTGAAATTTTACAGGTCTTTTGCAGTGCCACATTTGTTATGATATTCCAAAAGTAATAGGCCTCGTGCAATGCCACTAGATATAAAAATTCTGAAGGGTCCGTAGCATATAAAAACGTGAACACGTGCAAGTTTTTATTAGGCCACCATATGCGTAGAATAAACGTGTTTGTCACAAAAAGTTAGCCTTAGCCGGTAAAACGATAACATAATATACTTCAATAATACGAGGCCGACTAACACTTGAAGTCCCGGGGGGGGGGGTCACTTCCATATATACTGGTACGGGCTGTGCCATTTTTTTGAGTGCCTTTTTTCAGGCAGAAAATAAATTTTAGGGTGTCATTTTTGGTAAGATCATAAGAAACCATACATTTTTGGGTATTATTTTTGGTATGATCATAGATTTTAGGGTATCATGTTCAAAAATAATTCTTTGGGGTAAACCTTTGGGATTTTTGACCCATAATATTAAATTTTAGGGTATGCATTTTGCATATCCTGTAAATTTTGGGGTATGGTTTTTGGAAAATATATAAATTTTAGTAAATTTTGGGGTATGGTTTCACATGTCAAAATGGCACACCCCCGTCATCTCCCTATTGAAGTTACCCCCGCAGGCTTGAAGTCAAAGTTTTTAGAAAGGACAATATTACTCATGGGCTCCACTGTTGTTGCTTCGACAACTGGCTGTGTAACGTTTTGGTGGGGCACGTTTACTGGGCCATGTTCTGTTGGGGAATTGCTTCGTCCTGCGCTGCATCACCATTTGCCAAGGCATTGTGTATGACCGTGCTACTCGAACTCGATGAGCTTCTCTCATTTGGGCTATGGCCTAGAATTTCCAGATTTTCCAAATCCACTAGCTTTGCAGCGACAGTATTTTTGAACGCAGCTCTTGCTAAGTATCGAGTAGCCTGCGTGCAGACTCCAACCTCCACGAAGGAATATAGCTTTTTCCCAAAAGGTCTCTATTCAGCCATAGAGTTCCCTTTGTCTTCGATCGCTAATCGCTTTGTATTTACCTTTCAATCAAAAGAAACAGGTGCTATTGTTATAAAATCTTCCCATGTTGCTCGGGAAAGTTCCCAATAAATACTAACATACTAGATATAGGTAGACTTTACAGTTTACACAATATGCACTCATCCGACGTTTCACACTGTAATTGATGTCTATATTCATAAACAGTTAAGCCCAAAATTATTCATACTTGTGCCAAATTCGGAGTATTTTCATTCGTTTTATTTGGGGACCTATCACCAAAATATTTTATTCCTTGACTGAAATGTCTCTTGTTGCAGTGCTTCTTTCAGCTTTTTATCACATTCTTGTATAACTTCAACCAAAATAAAATTGGTCCGCAACGCAAACACATCATATCAAAACACCCCGAAATTGGCATGGGCATGAATAATGTTGGGCTTAACCGTAGACTCCAAGCTTTGGTGGACAAATAATATGTCTAGCCATGAAAGTTGGAATTCAAATTAAACCATTGTCGAAAAAAATCGAATATACTTTTAAAAAGCTCGAACTTTGAAATTTCCTCAGTTTGGGACCCAAAATAGGGGCCTTTGTCCTCTAGGATTTTCAGCAATGACCATTTACCTATTGCCCAAAGCGGCCACCTTTTGAAGCAATGTCAATTACCAACGCTACTCTCTAGAGGAATATTCTTTGGTTGTTACTGTAGGGTGTCCCGAAATTTCAATTTGATAAACAAATTTCTCTTCGTATACTACTGCAGTAGTAATACGAAGAGACATTTGTTTAGTCTTTGTGCCTCTAACGAAATGCAACGAGATTTCAAAAATCAAGCAGTCGCTACAACTTTTATTGGCAAATGATATGGATATTTTGAACATTTTGATATCGCTTGACAAAAATTGTTCTACAGTCGTGGCCAAAATTTTAAGATCACATTTTAGTCGATAACATTTGTTGACGCAAGGAGCTGCACTGCTACTGCTCCGACGTTTGAGTTGTCTTTGGTCAACTATGAGAAAAAGATGTTCTTAAACTTATGGCCACAGCTGTGGACTGAAAGCATTTATGTATGACTGTTTACCTGAAGCTGTCCTTTTCGCGTCGTTTCGATATTTTGTAAAAAAGTCAAAAAAGTGAATTCTGCATGGATTGCCGTCAAATCCAGGTGAGTAACTAATTTTTTGGGTCAACCCCCTTGTCAGCAGGAACCATATAATTTCCGATAATTTCTATATAATTCATTGTGACGTCATATCAAAATGGCACATAATTTCAAAAAGCAACATCGAAATTCGAAATCTACATGGAAAGTCGACCTAAAAAAAATCAAACATGACTACAACGTCAGAGCAATAGCATTGCAGCTCCTTGCGCGAACAAATTTTATCGACTAAAATGTGGTCTTAAACGTTTGACCACGAGTGTAACAATTATGCTTTCAGTATCTAAGCATATTAATTTGCCTTGACTCTATACCCTTGATAAGACTCAGCCCAGCACAAGCTCTTCTGGCATTTTCTACCATTAATAGGGAGTTCCCCATGACATTTTCTAATAATTAGCCCAGTTTCTCGAATAATACAGCAAGATGAATGGAATCAATGAGAGGAAGAAACGGCATCACAGGGGTGGTCACTCAAGGCGAAACCTGTCAAGCTAGCATAGGTTTCAAATCTTTAAAAAGGTCGGTGTAAAATTATGTGACCTACTTCTTTGAATAGAATGGCTTGAAAGGAACTTTAGCTACTTTGTAATAATTCTACCGTTGGACATTTCAGAAATCTTTAATATTTTCAGAATTAGAATGCTTTTCTTCTTTTTTAAGAATTCAAGAAAATTAAAAAAAAACATAAAACCAACGTAATTTCTAAATTTTTTGAGGAAACATCGAATAATTTTCCAGAAAAACACAGTTTATGAACGTCTGAAGTATGGTATCAAGCAAAAGTCTTTCACTCTTCTGGTTTGCGATTTAGAAATTTGATGAAGTCATATCCTTAAAGGAGTTGAAATATGAAATACGCTGTAATTTCGAAAAAATTCAAGATTTCTGAAAAGTCCAACGGTAGAGTTATAGCAAAGTAGCTAAAGTTTCTTTCAAGCCATTCGATTCAAAGAAATATGTCACTGAATTTTACAACGACCTTTTTACGCCAATTTAAAGATTTGGAATCTATGCTTGTCAAGCTGCATGTCAAGAAATCACCACTCTTGGTCAAAAGCGGAGGGGAGCAGAACGAAATTCTTTTACAAATATTTTAATTCAAGAGGCGGGAAAGTGGTCTTTGGCAATTTATCGCCGGCTTGTGGATAATTTTACGAAGAACAAGGCACAACCAAATAACACGTTTTCAAATTCAAACTGAAAATAAAAGATATATTAAATTTGGCAACGTAAAGCAGCGTCAACAAGCAGATTTCGAGAAAATGGCATTAGCAAAGTCTTTCCGGGGATCCTTCAGCAACTGATAGGCCTATGCCCTTTAAATTTGAGAATTGCCAGGATTGACAGAAATGCATCAAGCCTATTGGAGTGGTAGCTGTGGGCGATAGGACTTTTGTTTTTGGTTGTGCATTACATCAATATAAACAAAAAAGTAAATTATAAACAATAACTTTCATCCCTATTCAGATCTGGACATAGACTCAACTACGAAGATTAACAGAATAAGTGACAAAGTCAGTGATGAGGATTCGTTTCTATTCCTTGGCTATTTCAGCGTTCATGACACGAATTTCTCAACTGAAAATCATTGCGGAAGAATAATCAAAGATGATGGTATTGTATATGTCGAGGCAATGCGATATGCTCTGAATTTAATCAACAGAAATAACAGTGAATTTCTGTCTGGCATGAAAGCACGTTTTGAAATTGTCGATACTTGTCGAAACACTGCTACGCTTGCACGTTCATTTCTAAAAACGTTTATATCATACGCTTACATGGGAGTAATAGGTGTAATAGGCCCTCCGTCATCTGACGAGGCTAGCCCTGCAGCTATTGCTCATGGTGCATATGAGAATGCCGTTGTAAGTCCTCAGGCCACAAGCGCCATGTTTGAGGATCGGAGAACTTATGGTAATTTCTTTAGGATGCTCCCATCCGATACGTTGCAAGTTAAGGCACTTGTTGATATTGTGAAGCATTTCAATTGGAGTTATGTATCCACCGTGCACAGCAATGGGGAATATGGTCGTCGCGGAAATGCGGATTTTATCTATTTAGCTAAATCGAAAAAGTTATGCATTGCGAAGCAGTCAGCGTTGCCAGCATACCCTGAACGACAAAATTACAAAGAGGCTATTGAAAATCTTAATGCCTCAAAGGCTAACGTTGTCATAATGTTCACTCAACCCCAAGAAACAAGACAGCTGATGAAAATGGCGAAAAATTTAAAAATGAAGAAAATAACATGGATATTGAGTACAGGCTCGAAAATTGATGAAATTTGGAGTGCAAAGAATGCTGGAAAAGGTGCATTGATATTGCAGAACCATGTCTCTTCTGATTCAAAATTTGTGCAGCATTTCATGAATTTAACGGCGAATAACAATAACTACTCATGGTTTAGAGAATTCTGGAGTGAAATTTTCAACTGTAGTTTTAACAGCCCTGTTAAAAATTGCACTGGCAACGAAAGCCTTGCTAGTAGCAGCTTCAGTACTAAGTACGCTGTGGTGGACACAGTTCTGAACGCTGTGGAGTCAATTGCATGTAGCTTGCGAAAAAGCATTATGAAAAGATGCCCGTCAAGAAACCTCACTTGCATAAAGAAACACAAACATTTGACATATGATTTCGAGATAGACGTTGTGAATTTTCTCAAGACTGGAAAAAGCACATGTCCTGAATTAGTGCACACTATTAACATGAACAAATACGGTTACTACTATAGAGATTTTTACATTATGAATTCAAATGGAAATGATTACTCTCAAGTTGGAGTTTGGCGTTACAACGAAACATCGAAAGAAGGAATCTTACAATTTAAGGAGAACAAACATATCGTTTGGGTGCAAAATAAACCCCCATCATCATACTGTTCTATGCCGTGTGTAGATGGGGAAATCAGACAACCAGGAGATAATGGCCATTGGTGTTGTTTTAAGTGCAAACAATGTGGGATGAATGAGATTGCCTTGAATAATACGTGCATAAAATGCGACGACGATTACGAACAGGCAGACGCAAAAAGATCAAGGTGTAAAGTCCTCCCACTTGCTTACATGGAGATTGAGAGCGGAGTGGGTATTGCAACAATAATCTCAGCATCAGTTGGGATAATTCTCAATACAGTCGTTCTTGTCACCTTTATCCAATGCAGAAATACTCGAGTCGTAAAAGCCTCGAGCAGGGAATTATCTCTGATTATTTTAATAGCATTGTACATTTGCTTTCTGTCTCCGTTGCTNGCAAACAATGTGGGATGAATGAGATTGCCTTGAATAATACGTGCATAAAATGCGACGACGATTACGAACAGGCAGACGCAAAAAGATCAAGGTGTAAAGTCCTCCCACTTGCTTACATGGAGATTGAGAGCGGAGTGGGTATTGCAACAATAATCTCAGCATCAGTTGGGATAATTCTCAATACAGTCGTTCTTGTCACCTTTATCCAATGCAGAAATACTCGAGTCGTAAAAGCCTCGAGCAGGGAATTATCTCTGATTATTTTAATAGCATTGTACATTTGCTTTCTGTCTCCGTTGCTGTTTATAATGAGGCCTTCTTTCATGGTTTGTGGTATACAGAGGTTCATCATTGGTATCAGTCTTGCTGCTTGTTACACCCCTCTTATGTTAAAGACAAATCGCATTTATCGAATCTTCAATGCAGCTACGAAGAAAGCAACTAGCACAGCTCTTGTCAGCCCGAAGTCACAGATAATTATATGTACAGCTCTGGTCGGCTTGCAGTTACTACTAGGTGTTATGTGGGTGACAGGAAACCCTCCTCATGTCATTTCAAAGAAGATCCTGAATAACACCAAAGTGGCGGTCTATTGCGAAACAGATGCTGTCGACATCGTTTTCAGTCTTTTGCCATGTTTATTGGTCATGGCAGTATGCACAGTTTACGCGTACAAGACTAGAAAATTGCCTTCAAATTTCAACGAAGCGCTCAACATCTGCATAGCAATGTACATTAGTTGCTTCATATGGGGTGTTTTTATCACCCTCGTTTTCTTCCTGCAGACAAACGAAGATGACATTTTCACTATGATGTTCATCATTGCGGATTTTCCTATCGCAATTGGTATAGTTACGTTACTAGGCCTGTTTGGGCCTTTAGTCAACAAGCTGATCACACGTAATGAAGTGATTCCGACGCAAGAATTTAAAAAACAAATAACGGTGCTGCTATCCGTTGCCATTATGACGGAGGATAAAGCTACTGGGACTGGGCAAGAGACTGCTAGTGACAGAAAGGTGGTAACCATGGACGTTGGGACCAACACTTAGTAATACCGGTTTTAGTCCATCTGCGACGGCTCGTGTTTGCTTTTGTTTATGTTATAATCGAGGGAATTAAACTTCAGAGGTAATTGTGCCCAAATTGACTTAGTGGGGAAAAGCTTATTAGTAAGGGGAAGGTGAGGGTAATTTGGGTCTCTTAAGTAATTTGGGTCAATTTGCTTTTTTGCTATTAAAGCAAGCGTAAGTTGAAAATTAAATTATGACTCTAAGCATGAAGAATATTAGATTTTTAGGAATGGTCTCAAAGAATTATTGGATAATTTTCAGTGCCTCGATTTCCCGATTTTCCCTGGCCTGAGTTTTGATTATTATCTGACAGCATAGCAAACTTTAGATTCACGCCATCGGATGGTTTCTTGTTGGCAGCAATAAATGTTTCTTCTCAAGTTCAATCATTTGGAAAAACGTTAGAAATCCTTAACCCTATTAAACAACGGGTATTTTTTTGATATTTTGGCATTGTGGGAATTGACAAATTTTACCCCCCTCTTTTTCTCTGAAGCTACAAATGATATAACAATGAGACTTACGTCGATTGTTCTTTGGACAGTAAGCTTTTCAAATGTAACAATGAAAATTACTTAGTCACGTAATTTGTTGCTAGGTGACCAAGAACAAATGAAAATTGGCAAATTTATGGCTTCTTCACAAGAAAATTCTATTTAATTAATTACTGGACCGATTTTAATACAAATAGTCTTGAATAATAGAAACCACCATGCAGATTCACACTATATACATTCAAGAAGTTTTCATTACTTGTTTTTAGAACAATTAACATTTAATTATCTCTTTTTCGCCGGACAGATTGTCACTTCAATTTTTTCATATTATTATTCCTATTTCCAATCCATATTGAATCAAAATGCATTGAGCAAGCAAGATAAAGATAAGTTGCTGCAAAATGTTCAATTCATACACTTATTTATTGGGAAAATGACGTCATAAACGTAAATGACATCATCGATATTAAATTTTGCTGATGTCAGCAAATATGGAAAAATTATATATCAAATGAAAGCTCTCATTATGGGCGATCGAATGATACATGTTTCAGGTAAATCAGACCGGAAACAACAAAATTATAGACGTTTTAATTTCTTTATTGTCAACCACTCTCCAAATATGGTGCTATTGTGGTCACGTGATCAAATCTAAAACAATGAATGAAGTATTGAAATTATAATTGGCAGCTAAGTTTAATTAAAAGTCACTAACGTTTGGTTGTCATACCTTGTGTCGTTTGGGTGCAATGTAAGAAAGTTTGGTTTGCGGGGCAAAAAACGCCCCCCCCCCATGTGAAATAGGGTTAATAATTTTCTTTTGTAATTCCATCTTTTTATTTTGAGTATTTCACAAGATGGGGTAATTTTGGTATATTAGGGCTTTACTCAATACGTCTCTGCAATGACATTTTAAAACAATTACAATGCACGTGAAACTAATTGGAAAGCAGTTAAACGAAAACCTATTATATATGTATTCTTTTGACACATTTCCAACCCCTTCCCAGTAATTTCAGTGAATCAAAGATATCAAAATAGGCCAGAGTTCTTAACTGAGCTACCCTGGCTACCAGAGCATCAAAAATAAAAAATTAACGACAAATTAAAATTGCAAAAATGAGGGAAGGAGAGAGAAGGTTTTTCTTGTGCTTCTCATTTTTTATTTTTAAGGCTCTGATACCCAGGATAGGTTTGCGGAAATTCACTTTGGACGAACATGTTTTTGCAAGAATTGAAAATTGCTCTCAAATCAAACAAAAATTAAAATAATACTGCAAATGAATGTATAAATCGAAATCAATATTAGCACAGGTATTAGGTTCGCTTCCAATCAAGTTTTAGCGCAAAAAAACAAGAATTCATTTCTCTTAACTTTAATTTGTAATGTACACTTTGTTACATTTTCATGGTTTGAAGAATTAGGCCTAGGCATAGGCATTGCAAGATTGCATTGGTATATGATGTATTTTAACCTTCTCTATGTAGGTTTTCAAGTCTAGGCTTCGAAACCTTGTAAATTCAATTATAGTTATCCATTACCGATTATCTAGAATAAACCCAAACTTCGCTGACGGTTCAAAATTACCAGCAAAAGTAAGGAAAGTGAAACACTCTAAAAAAGTACCTAAGCTTCAAATCAAAGAACGGGAAAGAGTTTCCAAGATCGAAGAGATGTTCAATGTAGATAAAACAAAAAAACGGTCTTCAATATTCCCATGCATCTCTAAATGGTGCTTTGTTTATTTTGAAAAATACCCATTTTAGACCTAAATTACCCCCCCCCCCCATCAAAATAGAACCATCGAAAAACACATTTAACTTGATGTTTTAATTCAACTTGGATAAAAGTGAACAAATGGTGATGCAGTATAGCAAAAAGAAACAACTTAAAAAGGAAAATTTAATGTTAAATTGTCAAGTTATTAAAAAAGTAGAGTCATATAAGTATCTAGGAGACTTGAAAAAACATCAAAGGAACCTTTGATTTGTGCATAAGTACACGAATAAACTCTGCTATGGGGGTTATTAATGAAATAAAATTCCTTACCCAGCAAGAAACATTCAGAAAACAAAGTTTTGAAATCAGTTAAAGTTGATTGCAGCAATTTTGATGCCCAAAGTTCTGTACGCATGTGAAAAATGGACTAATTTAAGGTGGTTGTCTACCAATAAAACATTTTCTCATTTTCTAGAATTCTGTTATCATGGTGGCAATCCTAATACCGGGTGAGTCAGAAAAAACAATCCCCGTTTGAAAGGCCACTGCTCCCTAGATATCGAGGCAATAATATTGGTAAATTTATTGTTTAATAGTGGACATGTTCAAATAAATTCTAAATTTTACCAGACTGAAATCGGCCACTCCCTTCTGAAATTAGGAGGGATTTTCTCAAGAAAGCCCCTTCAAGAAACCTTCAAAAACGGCATGAAATCACGACCAAATTTTCGTCATATTTCTGCCTAAATAGCAATGACTTGTACAGGCTTTAGCACGTTTTATCCGTTTGGGAGGATGAAAGTGCCATCCCTGGAAACATAACAACAATATTCTCGGAGATTTTATCCTCCCAAGAGGATAACACGTGCTAAAGCATGTGCCAGTGTGCAAGTCATTGCTGTAAGGCAGAAATATTTGGAAAATTTGCTCGTGACTTTAGGTCTGTTTTGAAGGTTTCTTGAAGAGGCTTTCTCCAGAAAATCGCTCACAATTTCAAAACGGAGATGTCGATTTCAGTCAGGTAAATTTTAAATCATATTTGAACATGTCAACAATTACATAATGTATTTGTCAATATCATCGTTTTGATATCCAGGGAGCAGTGGCCTTTCAAACGGGGATTGTTTTTTCTGACTCACCCGGTACCATGTTATGTTTCTTGGCCACTCAGATTGTACATATACAAAATTTCATGCATGAGTGACTCCGCATAAATTAGCGTAATTAGGTCTTAACTTTAAATCAATACTGCTGCCGAACTATTTAAAATAACCTCATAAAAACTGCTCAGAGGCAAAGTCCAATGATCTGGGCATAGCAATCAGCAAATTTTTTTGGGTTAAATCTCTTAAGGTTGTAGCAGTAAACAAATAAAAGTTGATAGTCAAAGAAAACGTTGCTGCGGCAGACATAAATTTTGGAATAATTACAGGTATGCATAATTTTAAAAATATTTTTGGTGCTTGCTCTACCCAAATGTATACGTAAGATAATGTGAATATTCTAATATGAAATCTTCAGTGGTCTGTTGTAATTCTTGGGCAGAGATAATCAACGTGTATTGTTGATATACCTCCCCTTTATAGGCCTAGGGATCGAGTCGTAAAAATGACTTACGAATGGGTTGAAGGCCCAAAAATACCTCGACCTATCGAGCTCCACCTTCCTATCTCCTCTAGCACTTCTTCTCTCTACTTCGTAACTCGCTCATCGAGTCTCTCTATAAAAACGACAATACCTCCTTCGCCTCGTGCGTCCTTCTTGAATCTACTCTAAAACCATAACATCTACAACGTCTAATCTAATTAACTTACTCTGTTCCAGTCCCAGCTTTTTCCACACTCCCCACGCGGGAANGGGCAGAGATAATCAACGTGTATTGTTGATATACCTCCCCTTTATAGGCCTAGGGATCGAGTCGTAAAAATGACTTACGAATGGGTTGAAGGCCCAAAAATACCTCGACCTATCGAGCTCCACCTTCCTATCTCCTCTAGCACTTCTTCTCTCTACTTCGTAACTCGCTCATCGAGTCTCTCTATAAAAACGACAATACCTCCTTCGCCTCGTGCGTCCTTCTTGAATCTACTCTAAAACCATAACATCTACAACGTCTAATCTAATTAACTTACTCTGTTCCAGTCCCAGCTTTTTCCACACTCCCCACGCGGGAAATGCGATAACACGAACGATAACGATAACTACAATTAACAAAACGCGATTACATACTCAGCAAGCTAACTACTACGTACTTACGGTCAATTAATCATCTCACCAACGTGTTCATCCATCACTGTTCTAATCTGAGGCTTTTCATCCTCCCTGACCACCAATGTCCTCCTTTCTACTGCATTCTCTTCTGCATCTGCTAACTCGACTGGATAGAGTTTCTTGATTGGTCTTCTAAAAACTGCTACTCTTCCCTTTCTGAAAACTCTCACGACTGCACTGCGAACGTTTCCATCTTTACTCGTAAGCAACTTTGTCACTCGTCCAAGGTTCCATAATTGCCGTGGACGTTTATCTTCATGGACTGTAACGATGTGACCGACTTTTATAACTCTATTCGTCAACGATCTTTTTCCAATGTGGAATTCTCGTAAACTGGTCAAATACTCGTGTCTAAATCGTTTTCTGAAATGATCCAACAGCTTTTCTAAATAACGATTTCGCTTCGACAACGATTTTCGATTTTCGATAACGTCGATCTCGCACTCATTCTCTTTACTCGGTTTGTCTAACACTCGGCGACCACAAATTAAATGAGAAGGGGTTAGAACCTGTCCCAACTCGTCATAGACATAGGTGAGGGGTCTACAATTCAGCATTCCCTCTACTTCGATTAACTCTGTTAACAGCTCTTCGTAATTCAATTTCGCATTTCGCAAAACTTTCTTTAAACACTTCTTGACTGCTTGAACGAGACGTTCGTAAAACCCACCGAACCAGCTCGCACGTTCGATTATAAACTTCCAAACGATGTTATTTTCGATGAGAAACGCTCTCAACTTCGCATCCTTAAACGTGCTCCCATTGTCACTTATTACAAATCGCGGAATCCCTCTCCGGGCTTGAAAACGCTTTAAACCGCGAATCAACGAACTAGCTTCTAAATTCGGTACCAGTTCCAAATGAATGGCTCGCGTGCTGGAGCAGGTAATCAATAATATGTACACTTTATTCATCGAACTGTCATCTCCGTAAATATTCTTCACGTAAAGGGGTCCTGCGAAGTCTACCCCAATCTTATAAAACGCATACTCGACATCTAATCGAAACTCAGGCAATGGTGGCTGTGGAGGAGCATCGTAACTTTTACCTTGGACCCTTTTGCAAACTGTACAACGGGTAACGAGTCTCTTAATCTTTTGTCTCCCCCTCACAATCCAAAAATTCGAACGCAATTCAGTCAAGGTGTCCTTCACCCCATTGTGCTTCACTGCTTTATGACAATGGAAAATAATCAAGTCAGTAAAATGACCCTCGCGTGGTAAAATTACAGGATATCGCGATTCAAAATTCAGGGGGGCGTTTCCTAATCTACCCCGACAACGCAGCACTTTATTCTCATCCTCAAACAAACTCAGGTTTACTTTCAAATTTTCGAAACTCTTCTCTCTTCTAATATCAGCTTGATAAGCGCGAATCCATGTTATTTTCGCGTTCTCAATTTCATTTGTTTCCAAATCTGCTGTTAGCGCTGGCTTCGTTTTATCAATCCGCGCCTTCAAATTGTGCACAAATCGCAGGACGTAAGCGGTAGTGCGGTAAAGCTTGTTTACATCGCTATATCTTTCGATTGATATAACATTGCTGATATTGGAAAGCTCCTCGTGAATTAAATTAACATTCACGGGCTTTCCTTTGACCTCTTCAGATTCAATAAACTCATTGTTAGCTTGTTTACAGTGCTGGAAACGTTCCTTTTCAGGCCAAAACTCGACTGTTTTTCTAAAAAATTCAGGGCCCTTCCACCAAAACTCGTTATTCGACAACTTTGAAGCTTTCATACCTCGAGACAAAATGTCTGCGGGGTTCAATTTCGTTGGACAGTATCGCCACTGCGATGGAGGTACTAATTTTCGAATTTCATTCACGCGATTTTGAACGAACGCTTTCAAAACTTTACTTTCACTCGAAATCCACCACAGTGTAATTTTCGAATCAGACCAGCAATAACAATTCTTAATCTCTAATGCTGGCTCTAGGGCTTCCCTCGCACTTTTCATCAACCGAGACAAAATCAACGCTGCTAGAAGCTCTAAACGGGGAATCGTTTCACCCCCAATTGGAGCGATTCTTGTTTTCGATGATACAAGAGCTGAGGTTATTTGTCCAGATTTCAAATGACAAACAACATAAACGCAAGCTCCATAACTCGTTTTTGAGGCATCACAAAAGCCGTGTAATTCAATAAAGTCGACATCAGACACTGCAATATCCTTTCCAAAATAGCTCCTATCAACAACAATGCGATCTATCAATGAGTTCCAATCTTTAGTTTGCTTGCATAACTTTTGAACATAAGCGTACGGGACGAAAAAATTTGGGGGGGCGGCCCAACACAAAGTCTATTGTTTACGAAAATTTTTGCCCGACTTACGTTGGATTTTTGCCCGAGAAAGGCTGCTTTAGCCCCCCCGCCTCGTACGCTTATGCTTTTGAAGCAGCAATTTCAATGGGACAATTACCGGACTAATCAAGCCAAGCGGATCGAAAATCTTGGCTGTCGTGGCAAGCACATCGCGCTTCGTAATTTGCTCCTTCTCAGAAGACCCGAGCATCGCGTTGAAACCGTAAGCCAGTTCGTCTGACTTCGAGTTCCAAATCACACCCAAAACTTTACTCTCCTCAGGCTTCTCGGAACCGTTTTTCGAAATAGACATGTCCGATACCTTTTCTTCGGACAACCTCGAATTTTCCTGGGGGCCAACCTCGTTTTCAAATTGCTCAATTTTAGCCAAAACTTCGTCAGAATTCGAATGCCATTTTCGCATGTTGAAACCCCCTTGTCTAAATCGCTCTTTCAATTTTCTGTAGAGAGCTAACGCACTTTCTTCACTCTCTGCACCCCCAACAAAATCATCACAATAGAGTGAATTTTTCACACTGTCGACAAACTCTTTATCATTTTCAAATTTCGAAATATGATGCTGCACAACTGCATTCAAACAAAACGGACTACATACTGCTCCGAAACAGATCCTCGCAATTCGATATACAACAATGTTAGGATCTTTCGACTCAACATCATCTACCCACAAAAAACGCATGTTATCCCTGTGTTCTGGTGCAACAGAAATG
>REGM01000393.1:168839-209193 GCA_004194415.1 Aurelia aurita
AAATCGCTGACACCCTTTGGTAGTTATATGCTTTGTGACCCTGTATGCCAAGTGTCAAGCGATTTGATTGGCCCGTTAGGTACACCAAGATTTTTTAGTACCCACCAGTACCCCGGAATCTTCTTTCGAGGAATCAAGCTTTTATCAAATTGAAGCAGAACGTGCGGGAAAAACGATTATGCTTGAAAGTGCAAACATAAAGCCGCAGGTCAAGCAATAAAGCTTTAGCGCGGTCTTGGTCAATCGTTATATCAAGAAAATAACATCAGGGGATGTTGTGAATATAGCTGCAAGGTCAAGTGAGTTTACTTTAATCCTCTGAAGTCTATTCCCGCATTTTTTGAGAAATATGATTGCTTCTTTTAAAATGCTCAAATTTCCCAGTAATTGTGGTTATTTCTGGAAGTGAGTTGGTTAAAACGGTACTCAAAAATACTTAAATCATCGGGATATGAGGAAAACGAAAAATCGATAAATTTGTGTCTGAAAGGTTACAGTAACCTTAAAGCAATCAATCCATTTTGGCTCTCTGCATTCAAAGACTGATTTGCAGCTAATGACATCATCAAGGATCATTGGGGTTATGCAGGTATCGACATTCAAATCTCGTTCTTTCTACTGTTGATCTGATTCTTTCATTGGTTATGATTTTGTGGAAACACGCAGAAAGCGCGAATTATAACAAACCATGCTTCTCTATTTGATATCAAAGCCCATATGACAGACTTTGTAATCATCCAAAAGGATCTTATGTTTGCAAACAACACTTAACTGCACGATCTCACAATCTCGAACTTTCGGCGATCCGTCTCCAAACGTCTTAATCAACAGTTTATCTCTTCCAACAACTGGGAGATCCAACGCATTTTTCACATCAACTGTCACATAACTTTTCTGACTCCCAGAATCGAAAACAAATCTCAAAATTCTCTGAACGGGTTTTCCAGGGGCTTTGACATCTACCCGCGCGGTCTGGAGCAACACGGAATTTCTCGCACTAACGTGCATGTTCGTCGTTGACGTACTTTCCGGCTCTCTCGCTTCAACTGTACTGCTGCTTCTCCTTTGATCAGATGCATGACTTTCAATTGTTCCTGGCTTTGAATAGCATTCACATATCGTGGAATGATGTCTACGATTGCATTTAAGGCATCTCATGTTCGAACGACAGTTCCGCGCCAGATGATTAGCGCGTAAACAAATAAAGCAGCGGTTCTTTTGCGTCAAAATCTTTCTTCGCACGACGTGATCAGTGACAGTGGTACACAAATGAGACTTGTGTTCTCCGTTGCAATAGGCACATTTAATAACGAACCTTCCATCATTTGCTTGGCTTCCAGTGTATAACGTTGCAGCTGTAGCTTGTTGATTTCTATACGGGAATCTGTTTCTCGTTGCTTCTTTAGGGGCGTTGGCTTGTTTGCTTTTCTCTACGCCAACTTGGCTCAAAACACATTTCTCTCTAACAAGAAGCTCTTCAGGGAATATTCCTAGCAAGTATTGTAAATCGCACGAACCTTTCAGTCTACGTGTAATCATAACTTGCAGCTCACTCAGCAATTTCTTCAATATTTCAGGCGACATTACTTGCTGATATCCTCCGCTATGCAACCCAAGCGCGGCCAAACTCCTCACGTTTACTTCCAACTTGTCGTACAGTTCTCGCAGCTTTCTAACATCTTTCATCGAGTCAACTGCAGGGCAATGCAGCAATATATCCATATGATTTCCTATTATGACTGTAACGTCTCCAAATCTTTTATGTAAGACCTAAAGTGCCTCCTTATAAGTCGAGTTCGTAACTTTGAGCCCCGCAACGGCGAGTGCTGCTGGGCCTACCAAGTAACTCTTCAAATAACTAAATTTCATGACGTCTTCCAACTCCTCGTCTGAATCGATTGCGGCTTTAAATGTCTCCCAAAATGACGGCCATTCCGTCGGATTGCCTGCAAAATTTCTGCAAAGTCAAGGCTGGCAATTTCATCGCTTTCGTTTTTCGCGCGGTGCCAAACGATTCACGACAGTTCTCACGTTGCACTTCAGGTTCTTTCAACAATACTTTCAATTTCGATTCGATTTGCGTTAAACAGTACTGTATCTCACCAGAAAACTGTTTGCACTCCAACATTTCGTCCTCATATTTGTCATCGTCGATTTTGCCCAGAATATCCTTATCGCTTTTTTTCAAACTCTCAAATTCTTGGCACAAAACTTCCTTGTTCGTTTTCAACTTGTCGACATCTTGCCCCGTTTCCCCCAAAATCTTAGCTGTTTCAGTGATAGTCTTCTTAACATAACGACGGCTAGCACTACGTCCCTTCATCAATTTTTTTCAAATCTTCCATTTCTTTAACGATATTTCAGGCTCTTCCTGAAACCATAAATTCTCTTTATCAATGTTCCGGGTCAAACGGCACCATGTTGTAATTCTTGGGCAGAGATAATCAACGTGTATTGTTGATATACCTCCCCTTTATAGGCCTAGGGATCGAGTCGTAAAAATGACTTACGAATGGGTTGAAGGCCCAAAAATACCTCGACCTATCGAGCTCCACCTTCCTATCTCCTCTAGCACTTCTTCTCTCTACTTCGTAACTCGCTCATCGAGTCTCTCTATAAAAACGACAATACCTCCTTCGCCTCGTGCGTCCTTCTTGAATCTACTCTAAAACCATAACATCTACAACGTCTAATCTAATTAACCTACTCGGTTCCAGTCCCAGCTTTTTCCACATGGTCTTCGAGCAGTATTTCTTCAAATTTTGTAAATACCTCCAAAATTGATGTTTGAGAAAATCGCATTTGAAAATTTAGTTATCATTATTCAGTTATTCAGAAGGAAAGCTGCTAGTAGAATATGACTCTCTTCACTCTGCTTGCTTTTCAGCATCATTGTAGCCATTTTTGGTGACCCTTAACACCTTTCTTCTATTTTTTCCAATGTCAGAAAACTTCTTATTGCTGCTATTAATGCGCTTCTCGTCTCTCAGGGTTGCACCTCATAGGAACTATTTACCGACTCGTATGTCTAACTTTCTGTAAACATCATGGAGCTCCAAAAACTGAATTTTTTGCAAGCTGCAATGTTTCTCTTTCTACAAAGATTTCTTTTGGGCACTTCTGCCACAAAACTACATTGAAAGCCTCATTAGCATTTTGAGTTTAGCCGTGGAGGCATTTTCCTAAAATCTTAAAGCTAATAAAATTTCTAATAGATTAAATAAAAAATGGTCTGCTGAATCTTAGCATCGATCTAGCTTGTGTTACCCATTTGTAGGGTAACTGCTCCGAAACGGAGATTTAGCTTCTATATTATATCATTACATAGACGACCGCTTCCTGGCAGTTTGATACCTTGGTCCCCTGTGTTAACTAATGCTCGTTTGGGAGAGCATGACCTCTCATAGGGTTTCCATATTAATTCTGTTGCTTTCACTGCAGATAATAATTCGCGCAAGTATAATTTCGGTATTTTCCGTACTGGTTCCCTATGTTAGGTCATGCTCATCTGAGATAGCATGACCTGGGTTATCATAATAATAAACCTAGGATGATTTGATTGGCTGAATCCGATCTTAAGCATGCCTATTTCGCCAGTTTTCAACCCTAGGTCATGGTCATTTTCGATAGCATGAGTAAAATTGAAACAACAGAAATGTTGACGAAATAGACTTTCCCTTGTGGTTGTGATTTCATTTCGCTGCGACTGACTGGCCTAGGCACAGTGAGTTTATTATTCGAATTCGATCATTATGGAGTACGAAGATTCCTTTGAAGTTCTTCCTGAGGAATATATTGTCTCCCAGCTATTAAGGAAGTCTTATCCAGCAAGAAATGTCTTATCCAGCAAGAAATGTCAGCGAGCAGCAAACCTGGTACCTGTGCGAAGAAGGATTGGCTCTGTGGGCGGAAGTATACTAGCTAAGCAATGACTTCTCTGTTAGCCATATATTGTTCTATACTTAGGCCCTAAACTGGTTGCCTCAAAAATGGCTAGAAAACGAGTAGCACAAGTTCTCAGCTGCTGGGATTCGTCTCTGACTTTTTACGAGATATATGAAATCTGGACAACAACGTTTGATGCAAATAGGAGGGTGACTATTTATTTGAAGAGTGACAGAGTGAAGAAAGAAGAGGCGAAGTGCAAACAACAACCATATATTAAAAACTGATTGCAATTAATCAAGTGTGGTCTAAGTAAAATGTGACTGGCTGATAATGCCTTCTTTTTTTTCAATTGTCATTTTAAATTCTATATTTTTTATCTTACACTGTTATACAGCAACAAATTTTAGAATAAATTAATTTTTCAGGTCAACATCCAAGAGAGCCAAGAGGTCTTTCCTGTTTGCTTTCGTAACCTTATTGATCAAAGGAATTTCCAAGAAAGAGAACTCCCAGTTTCATCTATTGGTGCAAATGCCATGAAAATGGTGTCTTTGTTGACTTTCTTGATTGCTGGCAGAAAGAAATTTTTAACAGAACTTTTCTGATTGTGCAGTATTATCGAAATTTGACATAATCTGAGTTAGTTGCCGAAAGAACTTTAAAGGGAAGATTACATGTTTGTGTATTTATGTTTGTGTATTTTTATGATATAATTTGTTGCTGGAAAGAAACTTCCTCTAATAAAAGATCAACTTGTTAGATGGAGGGCCCCTCGAAAACCAGCTTTTAAGCTGAAAGGCTACCCTCCCTAAAGAAGTTGAAAATCAAAATCAAGATCTGTTGTAATGCTCTTGTAATTGTGTGAAATGCTATGAAACAGTATGAACAAAGTCTTTCATTGAGACAAAAATCTCTGCCAACTTTTCAACTGCTCAAATGTAATAAATTTGACATGTAATGCCTGCAAGATCTATTTTTTTAAATTTTTTTCTATTTTAAACATATTTATGCAGGGTAACAATACAGAAGTTCTGATTTACAATTATCTATCAATAAACATACCATTTTTCACATAAAATGCCAGGTTACATTTAAAAATATTTCTAATCTAAGAAACTACTTTATAAATAGCGACTAATGGGATGGCCAAGAATTTAAGAAACTCTGCTACTACCTTTGAGAATCACAAAGAAACTTTCAAATCTCAAGGTGTCAATAATGACAAGAACTGAATCAATAGCAATCATAGAAACAAATACAGTTCTTGAACTCTAAAATGCAAACAAGAAAAAAGTCAGCCTGGCCTAATTTTCTTATGAAATAAAAACATGCTACCTTAATTCAGGTCAAAACTTTGTGAAATTAAGAATTTGCCTTCTTTTTCAGGTATATATTTAATCCCTCTAGCAATGCGCGTAACCCCCATCTCCATTTACAAGAGGGCGTTTCCCAGCAAAATAAAGGGTGTCAACCAAAACATTTTCCAGAGGCTCAGTCGCCAGAAGCTTTTGCGCCTCCGGTGCAAAGCATGATTAAGTGTTTTCACCCAGCTTCGCCACTGGACCCATGTGTTGTGTAGGGAATTTCAGATCAAATAACCCACCCATATGAGCGGCACGTCCAGTATGAATTCACAACGAAGTAACCCCCCCCCCCCCCCCCACCGGGAATGGAATACCGCAAGCCTCATGGAGGGCAGTGTCAAGAGAATACTGCTTTGTTTTAAAGTGCCAGAGTTAGATACACAAAGACAAACCAACAAGGATACTTTACAAAGATAAATAATAATTGTTTATAAACAGTTGTTGATAATAGTCGGTTTCATTCCTGCTGCACAGAACGATCATATCGCATGCAGACGGCCTAAACTAGCCTCACTGCCTAAGGCCCTCAACTTATGCTCATCTCATCTCATCTCATCTCATTGAATTGCTGTTGTTGTTGTCACTGCAGTGAGGGCCTTATTTCCCTAAAGCTGTAAAAGTGGTCAAAAATTTCAATCGGCATATGATTTCTCCCGTCCCAATCAGAATGCAGGATTTGAGTAACCGCACTCTCATTGGCTAGTTCTTCTTTGAATTTGATTTCCCGCCAAAAGCCAACAAAGACCGTCCAATGCGGCGTTCGATTGATCTGCTGAAACGGCTGATGCAAACAAAAATCTCGAAAGATGCGAGCGTATTTACGAGGTCCTTTGCATCTTCAAACCAACAGAAAATTGCTTAGGGGAAGAATGTTTTCGCAATCATGGCTAGAAGAAACATTCATCTAAGTACTGATAGCTCATTTTATGGTGAAGCAGTTCAGAAAAACTGCTTTTTGTGGCGAGGCTCGGTGGTTTTGAGAAAAAAAATAGCAGGTGATTTGGGCCATGCTGAATCAGTAAAAAGCTAAATCTGTTTCTGGAAGCGAAGGGAAATGAGTCGTAGTTGTAGCGTTATCAGTTAAGTCAAAGAGCGAAACTACGCCATGTATTGAGTCTAGGCCTAAACCACATTTATTTAGCCATTTGGGCTTCCTGTAAGTAACATGGGAAAAATGAGACTGCAAACTTTAAAAGTTTCTTAGCTTTTAATGCAGGTAGCACCGTTTCATTTCGTTTCGGTAAATTGAGCCTGCAGCTTCTTGTAAGCGGTTTCTTTAAAAAAATAACTACATGTAATTTTCCTTTATATTTAATATTCAAAGTGGATATCTTTCATTCAAATTAGCTTAGCGTCACCTTTTCCTCTTTCGTAGCTCCTTCACGGCTACTCTTTGCTCTGCTGAGTCAAATTCTATTAGCCGTTCTATAATTCTTAATCTTTCGAGTTTTCGATCACTTCCGCTTAACTGCCCTGTGCGTTTTATTTATCATTAAAGCTAACGAAGGATTAGACTATGCCTACGTTTAGTGTATTTTAAGCATGGCACTACGTCCCATAGTTTATTTATCATGGACATTCATGTTTAGATTCATTGTGTTTTAATTTTATATCGAGATGATGGCAGCAGTTCGTTTTGGCGCAGCTACAATTCTGCTGCTTGCTTTTCAAGTAACAGTCAACGAATGTTATCTTAAGGAAAGCTGTGAGTGCTTTATTTGTTTAGATGCTTCTTCTCAATGTGCTTAATTTAGAACTATTTAACAAGGGCAGATCTCGTAACAATAATGCCAGATGATCCCTTTTAAGTGAATGGGTGAAGTCACAAATATATATCGAAAGGGGACAGTTGCAGTGTAGCGGGCCGCGCTAAATGTCATATTCCTTTTGCAAATATGGAACTAAAGAAACCCCTAACACTAACTTACCCTAAATAACCTTAACTTACCCCCAACTGTTTAACAAGGGCAGATCTCGTAACAATAATGCCAGGTGATCCGTTTTTTAAGTGAAGGGGTGAAGTCACAAATATATATCGAAAGGGGACAGTTGCAGTGTAGCTGGCGGCGCTAAATATCATATTCCTTTTGCAAATATTGAACTAAAGAACCCCTAACACTAACTTACCCTAAATAACCTTAACTTACCCCCAACTGTTTAACAAAGGCAGATCTCGTAACAATAGTACCAGATGCTCCCGTTTTTAAGTGAAGTCACAAATATATAGCGAAAGGGGGCGAGTGCTACAGGTATCGACCGCCAACTAAACTGCACCCTAGCCTTTGGATTAGATAAATATGATCCGCGAGACAGATAGATATTTAGAGCTATCCTTCTTCTTTCGATGCTGTTCGTGATTTCACTTAAAAACGCCTCTTCGCTTGCACAACGCGACAGTTTGCCATACTGCTTTTGGCGCAACTTATGCGGCCTCTTTTGTTTTGATGCTTGACAGAATTCCCTTTGTCTTCCGGCGATAATTGCTTTCAAATAGGGTGTTGATCGGGAGCATCTAGTGGTATTGTTACGAAATCTACCCTTGTTGAATTGTTTCCTTCTGTATATTTCGCCACCCAATATTTACAGCATGGAGCATTTGATAATTGGTAAATACTACTTGGGAAAGCAAGGGCAGATTTTGTAACAATAGCAATAGCATTTGTTGCTTTCGATTGACATGCTAGTGCAGCTTGTGACATGCTTGACCTTTAAAAAGGTTGAGGATACTCAACAGCCATCAGCAATAAAACCATCATTTGTTATTCGCGAAGAGGACATTTTGATGATAGAGCATACTAAATACTTAGGGATATATGTGGACCAATTTCTGAGCTGGGATGATCGTATAGCTTATATGATAAAAGAGATATTAAGGGCATTAAGTATTTTACGCCACACAACACAGTATATCCCTTTAACCCTATCCCAAAAAGGAGGGAGGGAGGTGGATTCCACCCCGACCAACTTTTTGTTTGCTACTTTTAAAATATGCTCTGCAGCACCCCAAGATTGCACAAGTTTTACGTTATAACTATGCTGTATAGAATTATGAAAACTTAAAGATTCTAAATATAGTAACGTTTCCATGGCAACCAAATTTTTACTTAGCAGTCGACAATAAAATGAATACCTATTGTGAAATTTACAAATATTAATCTCAAATATGGTGCATATTATGCTTATACTTTAATGATATCCAACTCAATTTGACGCAACAAATTATAATGGTATCCCTTATTTTGTTGATATAATCATGATACCTATTATCACAATAATCATAATTTATTATCTTTTTATTGTCATAGCAACAAGAACAATGGCCTTAATTTGATTTCATCACATGATTTTGATTGTTTGCATCAAAGTTCATCTAACTATTAAGTTAAAAGATCATAGCTAATGTAGCAGCTGTGAAAAAGAGGGGGGGGGGGTGGAATCAACCCCATAGGCATTGATCGCTTCAAAAGTCCCAGGTGAGATGGGGTTAAGTACATTCATACAGACGACATGTCACGTGACTTGATCAATTCGCGCTCGAAAATCAGACTTTGGGTAAATTAAGCCATTACAAAGTATAGCGTCGCACTGGGATTTTGAGAGTGTCTCGTTTATTTATCGCAATAAATCAATTCAAAAAGCTTGGAGACTGTTCAAATTATTCAAAAACTTTAGCAGATAGATAGGCGAATGTCTAAAAGGAAGGTAGACTTTGAAGAAGCGACGACCAACTCACAGCCGAAAGAGTTTGTGCTGCTAACTACGAAATTATCGACGCAAAGGCAAGTTTCTCACAGCTTTCTTGGCCTTAATTTTGGTTTTGCTTTTAAAAACAGCATGGTCGTGTGTTTATTTCATAGGTTTTGGTCTGACTGACAATTGCTACCTATCCTTTCCCTACTCACTATCGCAAGGTAGAATAGAGGAGCAATTTTATGCAACTTTTTGCAAATTTCCTATAGATTCCTATAGAAATTTTCTGAACATTTACCCCAAAACAAGATGGCGTCGTGTTTTCAATGCTTCTGTGACGTCATACCGTCTGTATCAGTTGTAGAACAAATAAAGAAGTACTGTTGAGCCACATTTCCGATTCTGTTACCCTGTCCGGGGTGTCTGTGGCACCACAGCAGTAAACGAGCGTGAGTTCCAAAACCATGCAGTTAGAATCGTGACCAACAAGCCCGTAGGAAGAGGGGTGGCAGGGGGACTCTTGCCACCCAATAATTTTGAAAAAAATAGTGCTACGTCACAAGTATAAATTAGATGTATTGTTCTCTATTGTTTTGAGAACAAACCCCCCCCCAATCTGCAGCTGCTTCCTACGGCCCTGGTGACTAATTGATCCTAAAAAATTTCTGCACTACCAATCATCAAACAACTGGGATGGCAAACGGTCAATGATCTCATAGAAACAGAAACACTGAAAATGGTGTATAGATCCATGAGCCATGAAGTATCCTAAAAGCATGTTCCAAAAGTTATCTGAAACCAATTTTAGACAGCTTCGTAGTACCAGCACTGACCTTTAAATTCCGTTTCTAAAAGCAGCATGTGGTCAACAATGTTTCTCTTACAGACAGTGGCGGACTGGCTCAGAATTTTTCACCGGCCATGGAGGACTTAAGGGGGCCCTAGTGGGTGTGGCATGAAAAATGAGGGTGTGGTTAAGATTAAATTTCTTTGGAATCAGCGGCGTGGCTAGTGCAAGTTGAGTGGTGGTACTAAAATGAGGGGGTCTGGGGGCTCCGCCCCCAGGACAATTTTCGAGGACACGCCTTCTACTTTGGCTACAAATCCTTGTTTGCCAGTGCTAAAATAGAACTTTGAAAATTGTGTAACAGTTTTTTTTATTAGCATACGGCCCACATCATTTTCTTCATTTAAATAATATACTGCTACATTTTCCCAAACGTTGAACTAAGGTTCGTGCTGTAGATGATAACTAATCGATTTTTTAAATCCTCAAATCAACACGAAAAGTTTTCTCTTTGTCCATTCAAATCGAGTCTTTTAAAAAATTGATCGATGTTTTGTTATCGTTTCCAGTGTTTTCGAGACAGAAAATTTTAAGAAACTCGATTACAGCTCAAGGAAAACAAGACTACAAGACTAAAAATTTTACAAAAATCCTTGAATCTAATTATGAATTTTAGCTAAACTTAAGTCTTAAATCTTCAAAATCAGTCCAGTGTACAATTTATCGTGGTCGTGGTCAGTCAAAAGTGGATAGTTTTTTTGGCGCACGCGTGTCCCAAATAGAATGCAACATATTTGGTTAGGGCTAGCAATGCCAATTTAGCTCCAATCAATTTGCAATAACTTTTAATTTAATCCTGAAAAGTTAACTTGGACATAGGTACCTTGTTTATTGATATCGGTGCTTCCAATGTTAACATATTATTATTTAAAGTCCAAATTTGACTCCACCTCCAAAACAGAGCTTTGGCGTTTTGGCCTAAGCAAATGCCTGAAGCACATCGAAATTAAGAATCAAAATTAAAGACAAATAAAAGAAATGCATTATAGGTGAACTCTAGCAAATACCATATAATATGATCTTATATTTGTTCACATTTTATCAAGGCTATTATTGATTTATTCACTGCGCTTCAAGAATTTGCTTAGTCCAAAGCGGCAAAGCTCTGGTTTGGAGGTGAATGCAAACTTAAACTTTCAAGATTAATACTTCACCTTTGAACGCACGAATATCAACCAGCAAGGTATCTATGTTCAAGATAACTTTCCAAGATTTTCTCAAACTTATTGCGAATTGATTGGAGCTAAATTCGCATTGCTAGCCCTGATCAAATCTGTTACCTTTTATTTAGGACACCAGGTAGCATTTCGTAAACGAGTTTTTAAAATCTTTCAGAAGGATCTTTCGCTATTGACTCACTTGAGTGACCGACAATGTCATAAGACTTTGTACGCCAAGTATTTGTTGTCATAGATCCTCTCGTGGAGTTGATATTTTGATAGAAGCCTTCAAGCACACGTTCCATTGACCTAGTTTACTAAAAAGGAGCGATCTTAATGTATAGTGAGATGTCCATTATTCGAAAGGGGACATCAAAGGGAGCCTAACATATTCCCCCCCTTGACACATTTCGTGCCAATGTTGAAAGCTGGTCCGCTAAAGTGCAAGATAGCCGCTAGCACGCTCGCTAAACTATGACAAAGTTACTGTTTGTAACTACCAACAAATCTAAACAAGGCATGCATTGTAGTCGAATACAAAAGGAATAAATTATTGTTATTTGTTTTGTACCCCTATAACTAATTGGCATTGTTAGGAAGCAGAACGTTCACATGCTAGCAATACTTTTCCCAAAATGGCCCTATCACAAAATTGCAAATAGATACAGAAAGAAATGGAGTATTTTAACAAAGTAAATTTCTATAACTAATTCAATCTTTCTTCTACAAATAAACGTTCATTGCACCACCCCAAGTTTTTCCGACTCACCCGATACAGTGGCGTAGCCAGAATGCTGTTTTTGGGAGCCAACATAGCGAGCGAAGCGAGGGAAAAAAGATGGTTGGGGGGTTGCCTCTTGGAAAATTTTTTGGGTGCAGGCCCTTCAAGAACGTAAGAAAACGCCCCTTTTCAGAAAAACCATCCTAAAACAAGAAGAAAAAGAGTCATAATGATTGGCTATTTGGTAAGAAAAACTTCAATAATCAGGACAAGATGAAGTCTTCGTTTAGCTAAGAGAAGCTGTATGAGGCAGCGTTCATGATCTTCATCTTTAGTGCTGTAATCTTTTAAAAGGTCGATTTAACAAAAGCAATTTGTGTGTGAAAAGTGGAGGAAAGGAAATTGAAAAGGTAACTTACATATTTCATGAAAACTCTCAAGCGTTATTTGTTTGCAATCGTGGCTTGACTAGATATAGACGTTTCCATCTTTTCTAAAAACATTGTGATTCCGAGGCAAAGGTTGCAAGTCCCCAACAGGCAGTACATTGCTGGCAAAGAACTATTGAAACCCAGTTGTGTGTTCGTGCAGTGTCATGTGAGTAGGGGGTGTCCCACGTTTAGGAGGCCTACTATTGATTTTTCCCGAATTAAAACTGACAACACTTTCCATTTTCAAATTGAGGCGCTTGCAGCTTGTTGCTTCTTTTGACATATGTAATAGAATTGGTCCGCAACGGAAACACATAATATTAAAATACTCCGAATTTGGCATGGGCATGAATGATAATTCTAGCCATGAAAGTTGGAAATCAAATAAAACTAATGTCCAAAAAGAACAAACATACTTTTAAAAATCTCAAACGATGAGAATTTCCTCAGTTCGGAGCCCAAATTAGGGGCGTTTATCCTCTAGGATTTTCGGCAATGACAATTTACCTATTGCCCAAAGCGGCCACCTTTTGAAGCAATGTCAATTACGAACGCTACTCTCTAGTGGAATATTCTTTGGTCGCTACTGTTGGGTCTACCGAAATTTCAATTTGATAAACAGATACCTCTTCGTAGTACTACGATGTAAACAAACAGTAGTCAGAAGGGTCCAATCAATTATCTAATAATCAACCCAGTTTCTCGAATAATGCAGCAAGACGAGGACCGAGACACAGGTGGGTCAGAGGGGGCTGTGGCCCACCCCCCAAAATTTTCAGTAGTTGCTACAGTATATAACTTTATTATTAGTATTATAGAAAATTAGATAGGTACTCCATGTTCATATTTACGTCTTGTTCAATTTATACCCTCTACTATACTAGGAGGCCCTTTAGACCTACCTGGAAAGTCAATACATAACGAGAAACCAAAACTTGCATTGTTTTAAGCCAATCTGAAGGGCTTAGTCACAATTTTTTCCGGGGGAGTACCCCCGGACCCCCTTACAAATTTCGGCTCGCTTGGCTCGCCTACCGATTTGCCGATGGCCCCCTCCAAGCAAAAAGTTGTATCTCGGTCCTTGCACCAAGATGAATGGAATCAATGAGAGGAAGATACTGCATCACAGGGGTGGTCACTCAAGGCGAAACCTATGCCAAGCTGCATGTCTAGAAATCACTTCTCTTGGTCAAAACTGAACAGCAGCAGAACGAAATTCTTTTACAAAATGTTAATTCAAGAGGTGGGAAAGGGGTCTTCAGCAACTTATCGCAGGCTTGTGGATAATTTTACGAAGAACTAGGCAAACCCATATAACACGCTTATAAATTCAAACTGAAAATGAAAGATATGTTAAATTTGGCAACGTAAAGCAACGTAAACAAGCAGATAACGAGAAAATGGCGTTAGCAAAGTATTGCCGGGGTTCCATTAGCAACTGATAGGCTCATGGTCTTTAATTCGCGTATTGCCAGGATTGACATAAATGCATCAAGCCAATTGGAGTGGCCGCTGTCGGCGATGAACTTTTGTTTTTCGTTGTGCACTACATCCATACAATTAAAAAAGAAAATTATAAACAATAACTTTCATCCTTATTCAGATCTGGACATAGACTCAACTACGAAGATTAACAGACTCAGTGACACAGTCAGTGATGAGGATTCGTTTATCTTCCTTGGCTATTTCAGCGTTCATGACACGAATTTCTCAACTGAAAATCATTGCGGAAGAATAATCAAAGATGGTGGTATTGTATATGTCGAGGCAATGCGATATGCCCTGAACTTAATCAACAGAAATAACAGTGAATTTCTGTCTGGCATGAAAGCACGTTTTGTAATTGTCGATACATGTCGAAACACAGCTACGCTTGCACGCTCATTTTTTGATACCCTTCGCTCATATTACATGGGAGTAATAGGCCCTCCATCATCTGACGAGGCTAAACTCGCTGCTATTGTTCATGGTGCATGGAAGGCTCCCGTTGTAAGTCATCAAGCCACAAGTGCAATATTTGAAGATCGGAGAACTTATGGTAATTTCTTTCGGATGCTCCCGTCCGATACGTTGCAAGTTAACGCACTTGTTGATATTGTGAAGCATTTCAATTGGAGTTATGTATCCACCGTGCACAGCAATGGGGAATATGGTCGTCGCGGAAATGCGGCTTTTATCTATTTAGCTAAATCGAAAAAGTTATGCATTGCGAAGCAGTCAGCGTTGCCAGCATACCCTGAACGACAAAATTACAAAGAGGCTATTGAAAATCTTAATGCTTCTAAGGCTAACGTTGTCATAATGTTCACTCAACCCCAGGAAACAAGACAGCTGATGAAAATGGCGAGAAATTTAAAAATGAAGACAATAACATGGATATTAAGTACCGGCTCGAAAATTGATGCAATTTGGAGTGCAAAGAATGCTGGAAAAGGTGCACTGATATTGCAGAACCATGTCTCTTCTGATTCAAAATTTGTTCAGCATTTCATGAATTTAACGGCGAATAACAATAACTACTCATGGTTTAGAGAGTTCTGGAGTGAAATTTTCAACTGCAGTTTTAATAGCCCTGTTAAAAACTGCACTGGCAACGAAAGCCTTGTTAATAGCAGCTTCAGTACTAAATACGCTGCGGTGGACACAGTTCTGAATGCTGTGGAGTCAATTGCATGTAGCTTGCGAAAAAGCATTCTGAAAAATTGCCCTTCAAGAAACCTCACTTGCTTAAAGAAACACAAAAATTTCTCATTTCATTTCGAGAAAGACTCTGTGGATTTTCTCAAGACTGGAAAAAGCACATGTCCTGAATTATTGCACACTATTAACTTGAACAAATACGGTTACTACTATAGAGACTTTTACATTATGAATTCAAATGGAAATGATGACGCTCAAGTTGGAGTTTGGCGTTACAACGAAACATCGAAAGAAGGAATCCTACAATTTAAGGAGAACAAACATATCGTTTGGGTGCAAAATAAACTCCCATCATCATACTGTTCTATGCCGTGTGTAGATGGGGAAATCAGACAACCAGGAGATAATGACCATTGGTGTTGTTTTAAGTGCAAACAATGTGGGATGAATGAGATTGCCTTGAATAATACGTGCATAAAATGCGACGACGATTACGAACAGGCAGACGCAAAAAGATCAAGGTGTAAAGTCCTCCCACTTGCTTACATGGAGATTGAGAGCGGAGTGGGTATTGCAACAATAATCTCAGCATCAGTTGGGATAATTCTCAATACAGTCGTTCTTGTCACCTTTATCCAATGCAGAAATACTCGAGTCGTAAAAGCCTCGAGCAGGGAATTATCTCTGATTATTTTAATAGCATTGTACATTTGCTTTCTGTCTCCGTTGGTGTTTATAATGAGGNGCAAACAATGTGGGATGAATGAGATTGCCTTGAATAATACGTGCATAAAATGCGACGACGATTACGAACAGGCAGACGCAAAAAGATCAAGGTGTAAAGTCCTCCCACTTGCTTACATGGAGATTGAGAGCGGAGTGGGTATTGCAACAATAATCTCAGCATCAGTTGGGATAATTCTCAATACAGTCGTTCTTGTCACCTTTATCCAATGCAGAAATACTCGAGTCGTAAAAGCCTCGAGCAGGGAATTATCTCTGATTATTTTAATAGCATTGTACATTTGCTTTCTGTCTCCGTTGGTGTTTATAATGAGGCCTTCTTTCATGGTCTGTGGCATACAGAGGTTCATCATTGGTATCAGTCTTGCTGCTTGTTACACCCCTCTTATGTTAAAGACAAATCGCATCTATCGAATCTTCAATGCAGCTACGAAGAAAGCAACTAGCCCAGCTCTTGTCAGCCCGAAGTCACAGATAATGATATGTATAGCTCTGGTCGGCTTGCAGTTACTGCTAGGTGTTATGTGGGTCATAGGAAACCCTCCTCAATTCATTTCACAGAAGATCCTGAATAACACCAAAGTGGCGGTCTATTGCAAAACAGATGCGGTCAACATCGTATTCAGTCTTTTGCCATGTTTATTGGTCATGGCAGTATGCACAGTTTACGCGTACAAGACTCGAAAATTTCCTTCGAATTTCAACGAAGCGCTCAACATCTGCATATCAATGTACATTAGTTGCTTCATATGGGGTGTTTTTATCACCCTCGTTTTCTTCCTGCAGGCAAACGAAGAAGACATTTTCACTATGATGTTCATCATTGCGGATTTTCCTATCGCAATTGGTTTAGTTACGTTATTAGGCCTGTTTGGGCCTTTAGTCAACAAGCTGATCACACGTAATAAAGTGATTCCGACGCATGAAATTCAAAAACAAATAACGGTGCTGCTATCCGTTGCCATTATGACGGAAGATAAAGCTACTGAGGCTGGGCAAAAGACTTCTAGTGGGAGAAAGGTGGTAACTATGGACGTTGGGACCAACACTTAATAATAACTTTTTTAGTCCATCTGTGACAGCTCGTCTTTGCAATTGTTGACGTAATAATCGGGGGAATTAAATTTCAGAGGTAAAGGTATCCGAGTCGACTTAGTGGGGAAAATATCATTAGTAAGGGTAAGGGGAGGGTAATTTGCGTCTATTGGATAATTTGGGTATATTGGGTAATTTGGGTCCATTTGCTTTTTCGCTATTAAAGCGATCGTAAGTTGAAAATTAAATTTAAGTCTCAAAGCGTGAAGAATTTTAGATTTTTAGGAATGGTCTCAAAGAATTATTGGATAAGTTTCAGTGCTTCAATTTCCTGATTTCCCCTGGCCTGAGTTTTGATTATGATCTGACAGCGTAGCAAACTTGGGATTCACGCCACCGGATGGTTGATTTTTGGCCGCAACTAATTTTTGATTTCAAGCTCAATCATTTGGAAAGACCTTAGAAATCTTTAATAATTTTTTTTGTAATTTCATCTTTTTTATCTTGAGTATTTCGCAAGATGGGGTAATGTTGGTATATTAGGGCTTTGCTCAATGTGTCTCTGTAATGACATTTTAAAACAACTAAAATGCACGTAAACTAATTAGAAAGCAGTCAACGAAAAACCTAGTATATATTCTTTTGACACATTGTTAACACCTTCCCAGTAATTTCAGTGGATCAAAGATATCCAAATAGGCCAGCGTTCTTATCTGAGCTACCCTGGGTACGAGAGCATCAAAGATAAAAAAATGAACGACTAATTAAAATTGCAAAAATGAGGGAAGGAGAGAGAAATTTTTCTTGTGCTTCTCATTTTTTATTTTTTAGGCTCTGATACCCAGGATAAGTTTGCGGAAATTCACTTTGGCAGAACACGTTTTTGCAAGAATTGAAAATGGCTCTCAAATCAAACAAAAATTAAAATAATACTGCAAATGAATGTATAAATAGAAATCAATATTAGCACAGATATTAGGCACGCTTCCAATCACGATTTGTAATATACACTTTGTTACATTTTCATGGTTTGAAGAATTAGGCCTAGCCATAGCAAGATTNCTAATTAAAATTGCAAAAATGAGGGAAGGAGAGAGAAATTTTTCTTGTGCTTCTCATTTTTTATTTTTTAGGCTCTGATACCCAGGATAAGTTTGCGGAAATTCACTTTGGCAGAACACGTTTTTGCAAGAATTGAAAATGGCTCTCAAATCAAACAAAAATTAAAATAATACTGCAAATGAATGTATAAATAGAAATCAATATTAGCACAGATATTAGGCACGCTTCCAATCACGATTTGTAATATACACTTTGTTACATTTTCATGGTTTGAAGAATTAGGCCTAGCCATAGCAAGATTGCATTGATATGATGTATTTTTAACTTTCTCTGTGTAAGTTTTCAAGTCTAGGCTTCGAAACCTTGTAAATTCAATTATAGTTATCCATTAACGATTATCTAGAATAAACCCAAACCTCGTTGACGGTTCAAAATTACCAGCAAATGTAATGAAAGTGAAACATTCTAAAAGAAATTACCCAAACTTCAACTCAAAGAACGGGAAAGAGTTTCCAAGAACGACAAGACGTCCAATGTAGATAAAACGAAGAATGGTCTTCAATATTTCCATGGATTTCCGAATCTCTCTGTTTATTTTCAAAAATGCCCATTTTGGATCCAAATTGCCCCACCTTACCCTAGTATTTCAGTTGAACTTCTGTCATCCTTCGAATTGTCTTGAACATCATGGAAATGTGCTTTAACCCTATCTGACCTGGGTGTTTTGAAACACTCAATGCCTGGGGGGCGGATGCTGTATCCGCCCCCCCTGCTAATCTCTCTTGTTGTACGAGATATGGCAACCAAATGTGGTACAAGGGTAGTTCATTATATAAACAATAGAAATTTGAAAGAATAATTCAATTAGCGTTGTTTTTGTTGTTGCTGGAGCACGATTATCAGTGTGATTTTATATGACATCATATAAATGAAAGTGTGTTAAAAGGTCATGAAACTTGACTTTTCATAAAGAAATGAAATGTATAGATCAAAAACATATATAAAATCATAATTTATACTTAATTGGACCAATTAAACAAGATTAAGAGAGATACAAAGTATGTTTTTCACAGAGTGTAGCATGAATACTTGGTTACCATGGAGACCAGGCTAAAAATAGAATGCTCAAATTGTTATAATTTTATTGCTCTATGATACAAAGTTAAACTTACTAAATTTCAGAGTCCTTCTGTATACCTGGAAACACGTGCAAACAAAAATGTACTAGGGGGGGGGGGGGCGGAATCCGNATATAAATGAAAGTGTGTTAAAAGGTCATGAAACTTGACTTTTCATAAAGAAATGAAATGTATAGATCAAAAACATATATAAAATCATAATTTATACTTAATTGGACCAATTAAACAAGATTAAGAGAGATACAAAGTATGTTTTTCACAGAGTGTAGCATGAATACTTGGTTACCATGGAGACCAGGCTAAAAATAGAATGCTCAAATTGTTATAATTTTATTGCTCTATGATACAAAGTTAAACTTACTAAATTTCAGAGTCCTTCTGTATACCTGGAAACACGTGCAAACAAAAATGTACTAGGGGGGGGGGGGGCGGAATCCGCCCCCCAGGTCAGATAGGGTTAAGACCAATACCTCGAAGAAACGCCTCGGTATCATGCAATTTTTGGATTATTTTTTTATATACATTCCAATAAAAAGTTTACAATACATATTACTAGCTACGCTACTTACAAATTACTATACAATACAACTAAAACGATACCACGAGGAGCAAAAGGCAATATCTACCCCGCGACCATTACATAGAAGTAAACAACAGCATGGTACACCACTTTAACGAACATCCGCCACTAAGGACGTTTGCTTAGTCTATATAGTAAAAACTCTTTTGGCTCCAGACCCGGGGATCCAGCACCAAAACCCCAGCGCATGCGCAACACGAAAAATTGCACACAGGCCGACGCTCCAGCACCGAACCCGAGTTGGGAACCAAAACAATCCATGAAAAGTAAATTGAAAAATATCCATAATGGCGGTTGTTCATCAAAGTGATGTCTACATTGAAGACAAAAACTAAAATTAAAGTTGACAAACAATGATTGATAAACAAAATTAACGACTTCGGTGACTTTTGGAGGGGTGGGGTATAGGACTTCAATCGAATCGACCAGTTTTATGAATAAAATGTAACGTAAGCTCAAGGATATGTCTATTCAATGAGTCAGGAAAATATTTATCGCCATACAATAAAAGTTGTAACAAAAATTCATTTGCAAGAATTCCATATCCAAATGGTCGTATTAATGCATAGATTCCAGCGAGGAGGTCTCGTCTTTGTACATCAAAGCAAGGGCAGAGCAACAACTAGAAGTGTTCCGTATCTTCAATGCCNACAAAAACTAAAATTAAAGTTGACAAACAATGATTGATAAACAAAATTAACGACTTCGGTGACTTTTGGAGGGGTGGGGTATAGGACTTCAATCGAATCGACCAGTTTTATGAATAAAATGTAACGTAAGCTCAAGGATATGTCTATTCAATGAGTCAGGAAAATATTTATCGCCATACAATAAAAGTTGTAACAAAAATTCATTTGCAAGAATTCCATATCCAAATGGTCGTATTAATGCATAGATTCCAGCGAGGAGGTCTCGTCTTTGTACATCAAAGCAAGGGCAGAGCAACAACTAGAAGTGTTCCGTATCTTCAATGCCATCGTTTGTTGGACACAATGGGTTTGAGGTATCTCTAAAATTGTGTTTCAATTTGTGATAATTTAACTTCCTTAGACCGACTCTCAGTTGAGTTTTATAGGATAGGCCTTTTTGGGTCATGGATCCCATAAAAAGGTTTTCCAGGGGGCGGATGACTGATGGCAGCTTTTTCTTGAAAACAGCAACAGACGATGCAGGTCTAATCTCAGGTTTAAGTTCATTCCATTCAGCCAAACAGTGAGGATAGAAACTAGATTTAAATTTGTCAGTCATTGCCCTTATTTGCCCGATAGCGTCATGTTTGCGAAAAGAGTACTCAAACTGCTGAAGTGGTGGAATTAGATCCCTTGTCTAGTCTGGAGTTAGGTTGTCTACAATTTTATAGAATAAAGTAAGGGGTCTACTCCACCTACGAAGACTTAAAGATTCCCATCCAAGCTCAGCGTACAACTTCTCTATAGACGTTCCCCTCCAAGCTCCCGACACATAAAGCAGCAGAGCATTGAACGGATTCTAGCTTTTCCGTTTGATTAGACAACGTGGAATTTCCACTGAACTCACATAATTTTGGTGGATCATGATATATAACATCTCCATAGTCTAAATGGGGTCAAATACAGAGCTTGTATAGTTCGTTAGGGGTGTTCATAGGCAGATAGCTAGAGAGAAATCTCAACATACCAATACCTTTTCTTGTTTTGGAGATAGCTGCGTTGATATGGGTAGAGAAAGGCAATTTTGAGTCCAGGACGGTTCCTAGGTGCTTGTGTTCGACTACTTGAATCACCGGTGTGTTATTGAAAAGAAATATTGGATGATTAGCTTCAGTTTTTTCACTTCAAAAATATTAATTCTACTGCTTGCTTTTGTGGATCAGGATTAAAGGACATCCTCCAATTATGAGCCCATTGACTGATCAACTCCAAGTCATGGTTCACGTCATTGGCAGCTGTATTAGAGTCTCGTACTGTCGTGAATATTGATGTATCGTCAGCAAAAAAGGTTAACATTACATTGCAAGTCTGTTTAAATCATTTATATAGATAAGGAAGAACAAGAGACCTAAAATGGAATCCTGGGGCACTCCTGCCGAAATATCTCCCAAATTTGAACTCTGTCCATTCAGTACAGTTCGCTGTTTTCGATTCTTTAGAAAATCTTGGATAAGACTTAGAGGTTTTCCAGAGACACCACATCGTTTTAATTTATAAATTAGACCATCATACCATACTCTATCGAATGCTTTAGAAATGTCGAGATACACAGAGCGAACATCAAGAGGAGGGTTACAATCAAAGGCTATAAATATTGTGTGCGTTATTGAAATTAGCTGGTTGATTGTTGAGTCGCCGGGACGAAAACCAGATTGATTGGGATTTAGTAATGCAGATGAAACAAGACGAGAGTAAAGGGAGTCGAAGATAAGTTTTTCGAGAATTTTTCCAAAAATTGGAAGCAGCGAGATTGGACGATACGATAGGTCCCTTTCAAGTTCTTCTCATTCTTTTTATGAATAGGCACATCATTTGCATGTTTCCATATATCGGGAAATATACCCCTTCTCAAACAGTTTACGAATATTATCTTTAATGGTATAACCAATGCAGAATCACACATTTTTATCTTCCGCGTGGATATTTCATCCCAACCATGCGCTTTATTAGGATTGAGTGATCTGATAATTTTCAGTATCTTTTCATCGGACAAATGAAATTCGGTCAAAAGGGTAGCATCTACTCGAGTATTTTGCGGAACCTCACTCACTACCTGTATCAATTGTTGTGCACTGAAGTATGAAGTGATCATTAAATATTTGGGCCTTTTCGGCAAAATCCATCACGAATATCCCATTTTCTAAAAGAAGTAGGAATTTTGGCCTTGTTTAGAACAGTATTAAGTCAAGACCAATATGTTTTGGGGCCTGTTGCCAATGTCTTACCAGCTTTTATAAAATACCGTCGCTTAGCATCCTCAATCATTCTCGAACATTTCGATATCATATTTTGTATTTCCTCAAGCTTGTCACCTGGCTGACCTCTCCTTACAAAGTTTTTATACTACGATTCTTTTTCCGCAGAAAATGTTTGACATGTTGTCTTATCCATGGTGCTTGGCTAGACCGAAATGTTTTTACCTTTGAAATTCATCATCTTAGTGGAATGAACTCAAAGTAAATGAACGGAGATATAGCTATCAAGTCTAAAACTATAACAAAATACAAATACAATAGGCCATGTTTAGATTGTCCCAGTTCCTCCAGCTAAACAACAGTTAAATACGTTGCTTTGCTTTAACCCTATCTGACCTGGGTGTTTTGAAACACTCAGTGCCTGGGGGGCGGAATCCACCCCCCCCACTTTAATTCATTTGTTATATGAGATATGACCACCTAATTTGGCACAAAGATTATTCATCATATAAACAATGATTATTTAAAATCATAATTCAATTAGCGACGTTGCTGTTGTTGCTAGAGCATAATAATCATTATGATGTTGTATGACGTCATACAAATTAAAGCATGTTAAAAGTTCATCAAACTTAAGTTTTAATACAGAAATTAAAAATCTTGATCAAAATAGATGTAAATCAAAGATTTGGGCTTAATTGGACCAATTAAACAAGAATAAGAGAGACCTAAAGTTAGTTTTAACACAATGTCAGATGACAACTTGGTAACCAAGAAGACGGTGCTAAAAATAGAACGTCAAAATTGCTACAATTTCATCGCTCTATGATACGAAGTTAAACTTGCTGAATCTCAGCGACCTTCTATGCATATCGAACATAGCAGAAACAAAAATATAGCAGGGTCCAATTAACCTCCCTCCCCCCAGGTCAGATAGGGTTAAGTTATTTCTTTAGCAATGACATTTCGCCTTTGAGGCTTATGACACACGTATTTTTATAAGAAACTAAGAATTTGAGCCAGTACCGAAAGTTTCTTAAAATTATTAGATCTTGAGTACTCAGAGTTCCTTACGAGATTCTCACGAGTTTCAAAGCCGTCTTCATGTTTACTTCCTATTTACCATGGTGAACGTCTCAAAAAGAACGTTTTTGAAGCCTTTCCAATATTTAGACATTACTCAAGTACCTTCCGAGTAATATGATACAGTGAACAAGTCAAAATGAAGTAAAAATATATCAAGAATTAATTTGATTAACATAAATAGTGCCTTGAGTAATTTTTTCCCAAGTACTGGAGTTTCTTTGCTTTTTAGCGATCTGAGTTTCTTATAAAAAAATACGTGTACAGATACAGACACATGTAACTGGATTTTTTTAATCAAAATAGCGCAACCAGCTGATTAGCCGTCTACATATCGTTTTGTTTGTAAATAATCTGCTTTTCAAATTTTTGCGAGAAATAGTCTTATTTGTACTAAAAGAACCACTGTTAACCATGATCCTTTGCGTGCCGAAAGAAAAGCAAGCAGAACCTAGGCCTCAAACGACTTTCATATCATACGAAAGTCGACTTGCAGCCGTAAAGGATCATGGTTAGCTATGGGTCTTTAATTTAAAAAATCAACCCGATAATCTAATTAAAAGTTAATCTTAGATACGTTTTGTAAGTTGTTTGTAGAAGATATCAAATAGTTCCGCAAAAATATTTAAATGAATTTAATCAAAAAGTTCTTTTTCTCCGAAGAGTAAAATCAAACTATCGGTTATTGTTTAAAGGCCTTGCAGTATTATGAAAGGGGCATCGTTGCTTACAAGAAACAGACTAATTCTCTAATTTTCGTCTTAAGACAATGCATCAAAGTCTATTTTGCATTTCAGTTAATAAGTGCAGATAAATACAGCCGTGGTCAAAAGTTTAAGATCACATTTTAGTCTGTAGCATTTGTTGGCGCAGCAATGAGGTCCAATACTACTGCTCTGCATAGGTCACTCTCTTGGACTTGTTTCAGGTCAGTTTTTCATATACATTCCGAATTTCGATGTAGTTTTATTTACGTGTTGCACCATTTTGCTATGACGTCACCATGAAGTTTAAAGAAATTCTCCGAAAATGGAGTGGCTCTGCCGACAAGGGGTTCACCCAAAAAATGTGTTACTCGCCTGAATTTGACATCAATCCATGTAGAATTCATTTCTTTAATATGTTTACAAAATAGCAAAACTCCGCAAAAAGGAACGCTTCAGGGAAATAGTTACATGAAGGTTTTCAGTCCATAGCTGTGGCCATAAGTTCAGCAAAATGGCGCAAAATCTCAGAAACAACATCGAAATTCGGAATCTAATGGAAAACTGATCTAAAACAACTCCATTTAAGTAAAAACACAACGCCATTTGCGTTTTAGAGTAGAAGGAAAAGGCAGACGCCACAAAGATTCCAGTTAGAATTGCCTGCTCGTAAAAAGTGCTGCAACAATGCCTCTGGTTGGTGTAAATAAACATGGCTGGAAGGCGCGAGAAATTGCACATTTTTGATTGATTCAAATTGAGAAATGATTTTGTTTTCTCTTTGAATAAACAATCTCGTCATTGAGTGAGTTCACTGCTCAACCTCTTCTCTGGGATACAGGTGGTCTTTCTGTACTGTGATTGGTTATTTGAAGACAATAGAAAACAAAAATCATTACTCGAAACTTACTAATTATCCAAACAGCTAGAAAATAATGTAATCACTAAGCAACAATCATTACAGTGCTACTATGTTGTTTGGAATCAGGATTAAAAAATTTGCGTTACCTCCCCAACCGTAAATCAATAATGGCCGCTAATCTGTCAACTTTTTGACAGATTTTCGTAATGTGTACCAAGGTGTTCATTCGGCTTCGTGTCTAGCGTATGACGATAGAATATCCTGGGAATGAGGTTGTGAATAAACATCTTGTAGTTAAAATGCCTGCATGCCTCAAGGTGGCGTTACAACATACCTATCGAATATGTTGGTTTCGTCTCCTCCCAATGATCGAAAAATATCGAGAAATAGATGCAATAGTTGAGGTTCGTGAACATTCTTTAACAGGATTTTTCAAATAACAAAAAACGATATAATGACACACAAAATAGTATGAACCCAAAAGAACTTGCACCATTTGTGAGATCATCAACATTTTGATCATGTTACCGATCTTTCAATTTTCTTTTTGTGTATTTGTGTCAAGGAGCAAACAAGATTTTAATAGGTGGTTGTTATTTTGCTTTTTTCCAGAGAGAAACAATGTAAATACGGCACGAAAACCATATTTTGAGCAGTAGTGTTGTACAAAACATGAGCATTTTCAGGCCGAAAATCAATAATTCGCAATTTGATATGAAATTTCGAGTCCTACATGACATAAGAGCTTCGTCAATATCTCTCGGGTGGAATTAAAATTCAATTAAATGCTCATTTCTTATAATTGCGCACTGTGCTTCAAACCAGGTAACTTCAAATGCACAAATTCCCACGAATTCAAAAAAGCCATTTCGGGACTTTGCAATGTGTGGATAAGACTTAATTTGGTACTTGGCACAAATACACATGAAGAAATCTTCATGATCAATGATATCATCAAATTTTGATGATTTTTCAAAATGTGAAAGTTTTTTTTACCCATCTTACAAAATGTGAAATCCCAAAAAAATTTCGACTTTTCATTAAATATTGAAAAATTACGATAAAATTAACAGGCTCAAGATACCCCTATTCCTAAGATCTTAAATTTATTCAAGACACAAGAATCTTCCAAATCCGCTGATAATTCACTGATTTATGAGCTTTTAAAGATCAAGATTTTGCGACAGCTGAAACCAGAGAACCCCAAAGCGACCTGTTATGCAAACAGCTCCAAAGTCGAGGTAAAGGAAGGCTATCCAATGCCATACCTCTCGTTAATATCAGAGCGAGCAAAGTTTGATTTCGAACGTAATTTAATTCTTGCAACCATTGTCAAAATTTGCATTTTCAAACTTTGCTCAACAGAATTCCTAAAAGCATCCATACGCTTGAATTAATGTTCGAGAGAGTTTGGTTATCGAAAATCCTTTCCAAATCCCATTTGGCTTGCCCTGAAATAAACTAGAAACTAAATAAGCGACAGCCCCATGCTACATTCTCTACAAGTGCTACGGAGAAGCATCTGGTTTCATCTTTCGCAAAAACTTGAAATTCAAGAGCTTGTAGCTCCGTAAATATTGAGCCGATTTGCAAGATTCTAGTGTCTAAAATTAATTAAAGATCTCAGGGAAGGATTGTCTGTCCATAGAGCCCGTTCATTATATCGCTATTTTTAAAGGTGACCTGAAGCGAAATTTATTATTTGCAAAAGCCAACAGCCTAGTTGGACAACGAAGAACGTCGTTTTCAGTTTTTTCATATCATGTTTAGTTTTGGAATTATTACCCATTTTATGGTTGGAGCTTATGACGTCATTTTGTTTGCAAAAAGGCAGGAAAGCAATTGATATCAAGAACATTTCTTATAAAAAAGCCTGAAAACCCAAAGATTTATCAATGGACTTTCTTTTCATGAAATCTATGACATTTCTGGGCGTGTTTTGTTGCTCTAATATGCTTCGGCAGCAGGTTTAATTGCAAACATAGTCATTGTCGCCAGTATTTCTACTCTCTGCCTATACTTTCCTTCTAAATATGCAAACAAAATGACGTCATCACTTCAAAACATAAAACAGCGAATATCTCCGAAACGAAATAAAATATTACAAAACTTTAAACGGTATCATTAATCAAACCAGTCAGTCATTTCCTTTTACAGATAAAAATTTTCGCTTCAGGTCCCCTTTAAGTATTTAATCAAACGTTGAACAATTTTTTGAGACACCCTGTATATCAGTCTCGAATGTGAAAGAACGAAGAAACAATACAAATTGAACTGTGAAATCAAGGATAGCATACCGGCTACCAGTGAGGTTTAGTGACAAAAGATTCTAATCCATTCCAATCTTTAGTTCAAAGAGTGAACTATATCGGGTGCGCCAAAAATAACTTCATTTGTTTGAAAATTCGTTATACGGAGAATGCATGATGAATGGAGATGAATCAAAGTTTGGTTGATAGCTGAAAGGCTGAAGAATTATTTGTGATTTTTCTTCTTCTTTCCGAGCATTAAAAATGTAGATAAAATAAATTTATGAAAATTTATTTACTTTAAAACGCGTAAAAAGAGCCTAAATCGATAAGATCACAAATCTCTTCATTTATAGTAATATCCAACTAAATTATATTTCCCTCGAAGGTTAAAAGCTATGTTGAAAAAGAATTCGATAATATGTTAGTTGCTGCTTTTGTCAAAATTCGATTTTTAACTCTTGAGGGGGATAATGTGTTTGAATTGAAGAGATTCATTATAGTTTTGATCAAGGGTTTTAGGCCTCTTGTCGCGCATTTTGAAGTAACGGATTTTTCGTAAATTAAATTCCAATCTTCAGAAAAATAAAAGAATAATTGTAATAATACTTCAGCCTTTCGGCTATCAATCACACTTTGGTTCATTTCAATTTATCAAGTATTTTCAGTATAACGAATTTTAAAACGTGTGCAGTTATTTTTGGCGCATATGGTATGTCTTATCTAGACTCAATACATGTCGTAGTTTCGCTCTTTTTGACTGAATTGATACCGCTACAACTAGGAAATAATTCCCTCACTGCAGCGACAACAACAGCAATTCAATTCAATGAGACAAGGGTAAGTTGAGGGTCTAACGCAGTGAGGCTATGTCTTATCTATATGCGTCAATAGATATTCCAAGAATGAATTATTTTTATTTGCAAAGATTCATAGAGATCTCTGTCCTACCCGTAGTTTCAAGGTTGTTCGAAAAACTCATTTATGATCAACTGTACGAGTATCTTGATTCTAACAGGCACTTATTTGTAGATCAGTATGGTTTCCGTAATTTGCATTCGGTTGTCTCTTGTTTACTGAACTGTACCAATGATTGGTACGTAAATATTGACAGAGGGAAATATACTGCCATGATTTTCATTGATCTAAAGAAAGCCTTTGATACAGTCGACCATCAAATTCTTCTGAATAAGATGAGTAATTACGGAATTGACGGTCTTGAACACCAGTGGTTTAGCTCATACTTAGATAATCGCAGGCAGTTCTGCAAGGTCAACGGCGTCAGCTCCGATCCTGCTGAAATCAAAATAGGGGTACCTCAAGGTTCTTGCCTTGGACCGCTTCTATTTTTGATTTACATCAATGACCTACCTTTTGCATTAAAAAGGGCAAAAGCAACAATGTATGCGGATGATACAGCAATTTCGTTCTCTTCTGATAATATAGAAGAGATTGATGCTGTTGTCAATGCTGAACTTGCCTGCCTTGAGAAATGGTTACAGGGTAACAAGCTTTCCTTGAATGTTGTCAAGACACAGGCCATGATAATAGGATCGTCGCAAAAGTTGAAGAAAATTGATACACCAACGGTACCGATTCCTCATTTTCGAGTAAATGGTAATGATATCGATCTTGTGAAGGAAACTAAATATCTTGGTCTTATGATCGATGACAATCTAAAATGGAAGAGCACTGTAAAATGTACACAGAAGAAGATCTCTAGAGCTATAGGACTTTTGAAGTACGCAAAACACTTTGTGCAAGAGGATACATTAAGGAATATGTATCTTAGTATTGTCCAACCACATTTCAGTTATTGTTGCTCTGTTTGGGGATGTTGCGGGGCAACTAAATTGAAAANCAAATTCCATTTTTCTTGATAATAAATGAAAGCTCTTTGTTTGCTGATTCTTTTAAGGTATAATAATCAACATTTGAAAATAATTCTGGTTGTAAAAATATCAAAAACATTGATTTTGTCAATACCTTCCTCCAAATATGGTATTGTCATCTGTCACGTGACTCCCATAGTTCAAAATTGTTATTGTCAAAATGTAGCTAATAGATAATTAGTAGTTGTCAGAAAGTTACAGAGTCATAGCTCATGCCGTTAATAAATGCTCTGCAAAAAACCGACAGGGGGGTGGAAAACACCCCCCCCCCGGTCAAATTAGGGTTAACGAGAGAAAATATCACTTTGAATTTGAATAGAAAGTTACGTCTGTGTAACGTTTATTGTGCAAAATTCCGCAAGCTCGGAAAAATTCCACCGAATGGAAACCAGAGAATCTTCAACGAAACACTCACAGTGAAAAATACGCAGTTCATGATATTAAAAACGGTTGCTTTGCTTCCATGATCTCCTTTCGTAGAACACTTTCTAAGTCATCTATAAACTGATCTTTTTCTGAAGACAACAATATATTGGTAGCAGCACTGACATAAGCAGCAAGGGTCCACATCTTCACAAGCAAATATTTCACACAATGTGTAGATAGTAGTTTGGCTTGACATGGTGCACTGTCTATGTAGATGACATCGACAGTATCGTTTAACAGGTGACGTGCTAGGTTCTTTTCACATTTGATCTTCAAATCATCAATCAAGAAGCGATCACTGATCCGCAGTGTTTCGATTATAAGACTAATATCCTGCTTTGGCGTCATGAAATTTAAATAGCAGCATCTAGGATGCTTGGGGTCTGGCTTTTTCATTACTGTTCTTGCAGTAAGGCAGAAGAGGTTCTCGATGTTTACGTGGCCATTACAATGGACTAGATTTGAAGTTGGCTGTTTTAGCTCTTTGCTTTCAATTACAAGTCTATTTTCTGTCTCTTCTACTCGAACATCTTCCTTATAGAGGCACTTTTCAGAGCAAGAAAAGGTATCTAAATTTATTGAGCATCCGTAAACATGATGTACCAAAATCAGAAAGCTCAACAGGTAAGCATCCTTTATGCTGATAAATGGTAGAGACGAATCAAGAAAATTATTCGAGAGCATCGCTGCAAATACTGGTGATGCACTGGTAATGACTTCTCGATCAACAGTAATATTGACACATTCTTCAACCCGGAAGCAAATATTCTGATTCTTGGAATTCATAACAACTAGTTCCTTCTTAGAATTTATTGGTGTCTGGCTGCTACTCAAACAGGAACAGTTTTTACTCGAAGAAGAGGAAACAAGGGTGGACAATATACAGCAATGTGATTCTGATTCTTGAGCACTACAGGCATCTTCATCTAGCTTTAACTTCTTACATGGACTACTGTAGCTTTCAACATTATCATTGGACACTTCTGTCTCACCGTCATCATTTAAGTCATCTATGCCCAAAGCTATTGCTTTAGCAAGTCCATGAAACGCAAGAACTGCACTCAAGAAATTCATATCGCCTGCATTTGACATGCGTAGAAGTGATGACAGCAGAGACAGACCTCCTAATTCAACGAACACCTTCTTCAGAAACTTCGGCGATCTAGAACTAAAGCATATTTAGATGGAAAAAAATCTTTTTGAAAATGATCTTCGAAATGTTCAAATAATTGAATGTAAGATTTTAGCAGGATACCATAACATGGACCGTAAGTGACACAAACATGTGGCAAAAATGCAATTTGTCTATTGTACCCTTTTCTACCAATATTTTCAATGCTTCTCGTGTTTGGGCATTATCTGGTAATGAAATAATATACTCTTTACTAAACTANTTCAATGCTTCTCGTGTTTGGGCATTATCTGGTAATGAAATAATATACTCTTTACTAAGATTAGAGGTATAAATTACGCAGTGGAAGGTACAAGGAAAAGAAAGTAAAACAATCTTTCTTTCTTGGGTGAATTTTTACTTCTGATAATTAAAGGTTTTGTTACAGTGCTTTTGACGACCACCTTTTCAAAACTGAAAACAATACCGGGTGCGCAAAAAAAAAACTATCCACTTTTGACAGGCCACGATAAATCGTAGACTAGACCGATTTTTAAGATTTACGACTTAATCTTTAGCCAAAATCCAGAATTAGATTCTATTAATTTTTGTAAATTGTTTAGTCTCCTGTTTCTTGAGCTATGAGCGAATTTCTTAAAATGTTTGTTCTCCAAAACTCTGAAAACGATAACAAACATCGATCAGATTTTGTAAAGACTCAACGTGAATGAACAAAGAAAATAATTTTTCATGGTGACTTGGGAATTTAGAAATCGATTAGTTATACTTTGCTACACGAGCCTTTGCTCAATGTTGGGAGAAATGTAAAATTACTTTCAATGATACAAAGAGATGTCGTTCTCGTTTTAATTTCATTGATTTTATACTTTCGTGCAGGTAGTAGGTACTGCGTTCCTTTGTCAAGGGAGTTAAAAAGACAAACAATGAAGGGTCATGAGGCCAAGCAAGCATGGACTGTCGTTGAATTGTCATGCGGGCAACGGCTTGGCTTGGCGCGTCATTGCAACTACTCCAGAATTTCGCAACAGGTCGGTTGTTGAACTAACACTCGTGCTTCACAATATAACTAATCAATTTCTAAATCCCAAATCACCACGAAAAAGTTTTCTCTTTGTCCATTCATGTTAAGTCTTTAGAAAATTTGATCGACGATTTTTATCGTTTTCAGTATTTTCGAGACAGGACATTTTCCCTCCCTTGGAACATTCCTTTCACCCTTAGTTTCCAAGGAAGACATTATGAGAAAGTTTGCATTTTTTTACTAGGATGTTCTTGTTGAAGCGGGATGAATTTTACCATAATCTTACATTGAGAAAGATTTTGAACAAGTTAAAATCAGCAGGGCTACTTTTGTGCGCATACAATGAATACAAAATCCTTTACAAACTAACCTGCATAAGAAGCAAAAGGCCATGGTAAATGATTCTTTGATTTCATTTGAATCCGAGAGCAAACCATGAGTTAGCACGCCTTGGCCAAATGGCGAATCCGCTTGTAATACCAAAGTTCTCATCAGTGATTCCGCACTGGCGATAGTCTCTGGTGAAGGAAATTTGTTTGAAGAATTTAAGGCATCATTGGATTCCTCGGTCTTGACAGAAACCTTGACTTCTTCATTCGCTGTAGTATCATCATCATCGGCTCTATTAGGCTCATTGCATGATTCCGAGGCTGGTGTGACGCATTCGTTCATTCTTAGCAAGTTTGCGAACGATAAAGAGCTTGTGTCTAGCCCTGCATTATTCTCATCCGCTTCTAAATTTGAAAGAACTTTCTCGACTTCCAATTCTAGATTCTTGATACTGACGCCGGATATAAGTTGACAATAAATTGACTGGGCAATTCCAAGCTTTAGTAACAGTTCAAAAAAGAGTGGATTCTTCACTATTCTTGACAATATCTTCTCAGCCTTTTGGTCGTGTTGAATCGATGTTCTCATATAATCTAATAAAGGGTCTATACAACAATCACGGACCATGAATTTTACAGCCCTTGTTTGGGACAACTTGCTAAGAATGAGGATGACATCTTGAAATGTTCCTCTGGCTCCATGAACATGTGCCACTGTACCATTTGCACTATTTTGCCAAGGCGAGCTAACAGAGGATGGGCTAGCAACACTGCCTGTCAAAACGTTCTTGTCGATGTCTCTAAGCCCTTTCTCGGCTCGCAGCTTTACAATTCTTGAAAAATATTCAACAAGATGCAACAGTAAGCCAGATCGAAGCATAACATTGAGGCTCAAGTCATCAAATATGAAGCAAACAAACGTACTTACTATTTGAGAGTGGAACTTCGAGTATTTAGAATCGCCTAAAAGCTTGACTAATCTCTCTAAAGCCCCAGACATTCGCATTCTGATTCTATTCATTGCCTCCATAGCACATAAGCATAATGATAATAATGCGTTCTTGAATCTTCTAGAATCGGCCTGATTAGCCATTTCTTTGGTGCATGATTCGATGAAATTAGCAGCACAAACAGAAACTCTCACTCGTGGGTTCAGCACCATGAAATACAAGCAGTCTGATACCATGTCAAGTTCATCCTCATAATGATCATCATCATCATCTGACATTCTCTGTTGCAATGACAGCAAAGATTTGAGACCATCAAGGTCCAAGACACGATATCCGACAAAATCAAAGTTAGGCTTTAGAAATTTGTAAAGAACTTTCAGAGCAGCCTTAGCAAGTCTGGCTTGTTCACAGTCCAACATTTTTACAACAGATGGAAAGCCCATTGCACTCGATGCACGAACGATTGATTGCTCGTCCCTGCAAACTGACCATAAACATCTCAGTATGGCAATTGCACATAACTTATCCTCGTAGATTGGGAGAATATTGACAAGAGCAGGGATAAGTCCAGGGCTGTTTCGAATACAGCTCACAGTTGTATCAGATGATAGAATGATGATGAGACTGCAGCACGTTTTGATGATACTTTCTTTTGAAACTTGAAGTAGAGTATTCTCTGAAAGATATGTTGGCTCATATCAAAACTTTAAAGCATAGCGGGTGAGTCAAGAATATTTCGGCGTTTGAAAAATCACCAGAATTCGCAAATTCAAGTAATGTTGAATTGTTCTTTCTGAGTCGTTAAATAGACCTTTTTACTTGCTAGAAAAGAGGTTTGGATCGAGCGCCCAAATCTGGTAAATTTTGTGAAGGAAAACGAAAGCACGACCCCCGTTCTCAGTATAAACACTGCTAGCTGTGGCATAAAGTTTCTTCGGAACTCGGAACGCTTTTCAGAGAGTTAATCATCGATAACTTTAATCAAAGAGAGTTAGAAATGGTTCAGTTTACACACAGGAAAGTTTTGTTCACCTTTTGGCCTTGCTTCTCATTATTTTCAGTCATTGTTAGCTGATTTTGCTGTGCAACAGTCTAGGCACATATTCAATCAAAGCACAGTGATCTTTCAGCAAATCTTTTCCATCGTTTAGTTATTTTGAGGTCTTCGCCTGATATTTTCTGCCCAAATTATTTCGATAGGTTTATGCAGGTGTATGTGTTTCCTCTTCTAGGTTTTTTTATTTTATCAATCCTAATATCAAAACAATGTTTCTTTTCCTTTGAATAAAGACGGTTGAAAACTGCAAACTTCGATTCGTGAACTCGCAAAATGAAACCCTTGCATGCTGCACTTTCTGCAACTGTTACACAGCAAAATCAGCTGCAAATGGTCGAAAACAACGATAAACAATGACAGAAGGCAAATAAAGCTTGCTTGTGTACAAACTGAAACATTCGTAACTCAATTTGAGTAAAGTTATCGTTGATTTATTCTCTGAAAAGTGTTCTGAGATCCGAAGGAACTTCATGCCACAGCTTGCGGTGTTTCTACCGAGACCGGGGGTCATGCTTTTGTTTTCCTTCACAAAATTTACCAGATTTGGGCGCTTGATCCAAGCCTCTTTTCTGGCAATTAAAAAGGTCTATTATCTATCAACGGCTTTCAATTAGCGAAATTATGAAGGATCGTTAGCTTTTTAGCTACCTAGTTTTAAAGCATACTGTGAAAGTCAAAACCAATTTNAGGCACATATTCAATCAAAGCACAGTGATCTTTCAGCAAATCTTTTCCATCGTTTAGTTATTTTGAGGTCTTCGCCTGATATTTTCTGCCCAAATTATTTCGATAGGTTTATGCAGGTGTATGTGTTTCCTCTTCTAGGTTTTTTTATTTTATCAATCCTAATATCAAAACAATGTTTCTTTTCCTTTGAATAAAGACGGTTGAAAACTGCAAACTTCGATTCGTGAACTCGCAAAATGAAACCCTTGCATGCTGCACTTTCTGCAACTGTTACACAGCAAAATCAGCTGCAAATGGTCGAAAACAACGATAAACAATGACAGAAGGCAAATAAAGCTTGCTTGTGTACAAACTGAAACATTCGTAACTCAATTTGAGTAAAGTTATCGTTGATTTATTCTCTGAAAAGTGTTCTGAGATCCGAAGGAACTTCATGCCACAGCTTGCGGTGTTTCTACCGAGACCGGGGGTCATGCTTTTGTTTTCCTTCACAAAATTTACCAGATTTGGGCGCTTGATCCAAGCCTCTTTTCTGGCAATTAAAAAGGTCTATTATCTATCAACGGCTTTCAATTAGCGAAATTATGAAGGATCGTTAGCTTTTTAGCTACCTAGTTTTAAAGCATACTGTGAAAGTCAAAACCAATTTTAAGCGGATGTTTGTTTTTGTTCAGTTGAATTCTTTAAATTGGTCGATTATGCCAGAAAATAATCTCACGATCATGTACAAATCCAAAGTCAGCGTTAACTCGTAAAATATAAAATCTCGGGCCAGATTATTGATGTCTTCGAAAGCCTATGGCTCAAAGTATGGGTTTTCAAATCATCGTTTCAAAATCTTTCGAATAATTTATGATAATTTTTACCATTCCTAAAATAATTTGTACTTCGATATAACTGAAAAAGAAGAAATTATAACGACTAACAGCAACATATTAAGTTCATAGACTTTCATTTTGCTGAGTCAGCCATACAAGATATCTCTTAGTGATGCGCAGTCTTTCTATTTTCTGGTTCTTTCAATTTTACAAAAGAAAGACTGCACGCAGGCTAATTCATGGCAAATGAAGATATTTTCTGTATGTTTGAACTCTGTAGAATTAGCCAGTGCAATCAGATTTTTCATGACATCAAAGAGTTTAGAGAAATCCAGTTATAAAAGTTAAAACCACTTGAAATCACTTGAAATCACCTGAAATCAACTGAAATCATGTGAAACCACCTGAAACCACCTGAAACCGCCTGAAAAGAAACCACCTGAAACCATCTGCAAATAACCTGAAATCACCTGAAATCGCCTATCAGTTCCCTTGACACATCCCAGAATAGACCATTTTGACATTTCGAAAAGGGTCTGGGGAGAGCAATATTTTCTGGTAAATGGCAGACACAAAGAAATAGAAATAGTTCTGTGGCAGCCATTTACCAGAAAAATATTGCTCTCCCCAGACCCTTTTTCTAAATGTCAAAATGGTCTATTCCTAAATCCCCAATCTGTCAACGATATTACACCTTTAGTAAGGAATTGCATAATCAGAAATATCCAAAAAATGCTCATAAAATTCAAAGATATCATATATATATATATATACATATATNTATTATACAGTAGGCCTTCATAAACTATGGTTTATTTGAAGATTGTACCGTTTTTTCTCTATCAATTTAGAATTTACAGCGATTTAATTTGTTCCATGCTTTTGATGAATTCTTTCAATAAAAAGAAAATTGCAATAATTCTGAAAATAATCAAGATATCAAAGATTTCCAATGAGCACTGATACCTAAATAAGTACCAAGTACCTCAATTTCTTTTCAAGCCATTAAATCAAACCAAATATATACTGTATGTGCATCACCAATTGTTCAATATTTTTCAAAGGTTTGATTGCTATGGTTTGTAATATACACTATACCGGGTGAGTCAGAAAAAAACTGGGAAGTTTAGGTTTAATAAGCCATATTTTAGTGAAAAAAGTCAAATCGGATGTTGGAGTTTTAATTTGCAGAAGAAAGATTGAATTACTGTAGTTATAAAAATTTAGTTTCTTAAAATCAGTCATTTCTTTCCGTATTTATATATTTGCAATTTGGTTATAGCTATTTGGTGAAAAGTATCGCTAGTATAAAAACTTTCTTCTTCCTAACAATGACAATTAAATTAATAGTCCCCTAGTGATAAAAATAGATAAAAAAGATTTTCCTTTTGTGCTCTAACACAATGCATGCCTTGTTTCAATTTGTTGGTAGAGAAACAGTATCTTTGTCGTGGTTCAGAAGTTCACATGCGCAAGTTAATCTTTTCATTGGCATAAAACTTTGGCCAATTCTTTCGGCACTGGCGTAGAACTTATAGACTTGCTGTTAAAGTTGACATTCTTTAGAGAAATAAGGCCAATAACAGTATCTCTACTACTATTTCTTGTGAGAATTTAGTGTTGTAAAGTGTTTTCTTTGGTTTAATTTTACTTTTGAGTTTTGCCTGAGTCGCATGAGTATTTCTTTTTCTCAAGGAGCCAGGACGAAAACTCAGGCGACTCACGCCTCACAGGTAAATTAAAAAGTTCCTTAGTTTGAAAGGCAAAAGGATATTCGTGACTTCTATGACCAAGGAGGGTCTAAATGATCAAACATGGATTTTGCAATGAGAAATATTCACCGGAAATGACAGAGGTTCCAAAACTTGTGTGGCTGACAGCCAGTGGCTCATACTGGAATCGAGGGGGTTTCCGCCATATTTATTTGGCGGACAGGACCTTGAATTTGGTGTACGCAAAGCCTAAAATCTCTAAATCCTATGGCGGAACAATAAGCAATGGATTGCCTTAATTGTGGCAGACGGAAAATATTCCTGGTGGACGCATAATTAATGGCAGGCGGTTCTACCTCGATTCCACTATGTATGTGGGCTGACGACAGCACCTCTGGTCTTCACTCTTGTGAAACCACCCAAACCCACCAACTTAAAAAAATTATTAGTGACTCTTCTTGCTTAAATACCTTCTCCTTGTATGCCTCTTCCTTGAGTATAACTTTAATAAGAGAGCACAAAATTAGCTCAATTATGTCATTTTTCAGCTTCACTTCTGTCGTTGCGGAGGAGGATGCATATTCACNTTCTATGACCAAGGAGGGTCTAAATGATCAAACATGGATTTTGCAATGAGAAATATTCACCGGAAATGACAGAAGTTCCAAAACTTGTGTGGCTGACAGCCAGTGGCTCATACTGGAATCGAGGGGGTTTCCGCCATATTTATTTGGCGGACAGGACCTTGAATTTGGCGTACGCAAAGCCTAAAACCAGACTGGAAAGTTTGTATTTTGCGCTTGCAAGTTGAGATGGCCTAAGCACGATTTGCGCGGAAATTTCGTAGTTCCGCGGTTGGGAACAATAGCTTAAAACAATAGATCTTTTGTTTATCGGCAATTTCGCGGCTCAGATCGAAAACCGCGTAAGTTCATGCGCGCGCAAGAGTACAAACTTTCCAGTCTGGGCCTAAAATCTTTAAATCCTATGGCGGAACAATAAGCAATGGATTGCCTTAATTGTGGCAGACGGAAAATATTCCTGGCGGACGCATAATTAATGGCAGGCGGTTTTACCTCGATTCCACTATGTATGTGGGCTGATGACGACAGCACCTCTGGCTCTGGTCTTCACTCTTGTGAAACCACCCAAACCCACCAACTTAAAAAAATGATTAGTGACTCTTCTTGCTTAAATACCTTCTCCTTGTATGCCTCTTCCTTGAGTATAACTTTAATAAGAGAGCACAAAATTAGCTCAATTATGTCATTTTTCAGCTTCACTTCTGTCGTTGCGGAGGAGGATGCATATTCACTTAGGCCCGTTTCCAACCTTGAGATAAGACGCTTGATTCCTTCTTTTTCTACGAATACATCTCTGAATTTTTCTTTTTTCAAGAGCTTGTTGATTCTCTTCAAGCTATTAACAGCATCTGCGTTTGATTTTGATTCAATGCGAAGCAGCAAAGCGTCGATAACTTTTCTGTGGTCAGTTTGCTGTTCGGCCATTTTTACATCGCATTGTTGACGTTGTTGTTGTTGCACAGTAAGATAAGATGGGGCTTCACTGGCTTCACTATGATAACATGGAATCTGGAATCTGGAATCTGAAGTCTTTAATCTAGAATCTGAAATCTGAAATCTGTGTGGGTCTCAAGGAGGCATCCGCCCCCCACCATCAATAATTCTCTCCATATCAAAATTCCTTTTGTCTGGCTAGATGCAATCCTTAATTATACAGTTTAGGAACTGATTTCAAGCTTTTCAATGCAGTGGACTGAGCAAATTAGAATTTGATTATTTCTTTAATTGGCTAAATGTCAGGATGAAATCACAGAAAAGATAAATTGTTTATGCCTTGTGATCATGGTTTCTTACCCGCATAAAGGGAGTGAAATCGTTATCATTTTCCTGAATTTCTCATCGAAATAACACAAACTCAGTTAATCCTGTTATTTTGAACTGTTTTAAAGATTCCAGTCAAAATGTTTCAGATTGTGGTCAATAGCAACTCGTGTAGGCAATGTTCTCATGTAAGAATCAAACGATCAAACCAAATAATTCCAAAAATAGAAACAGTTGCATGAAAAATTGGTTGGTATATAGCCCTTTGATTAAAAAGACAATTGACCATGTAGTCCATTAAATCTAGACTTAGACCTGGAACAAATAAATCGCAACATAATTTTCTTCTGCGGCAAACCATGCTTCAATTACTACTTAATAGCATATCAAAAGTCTAGGAAAATCTAAATATGGGAAGACCCTGAAATTTGATATATTTTAATGGGTAATCCAACTTGTTCCATGTTATACGCTAAATTGGTATTGAAACCCTGCAACGTATAAAGTGCGGACCATTGGAACATTGGACCATTGTACATATTTTTCTAAAATTCCGAGGAAAGAAGCATTTTAAACGGGCATAAGGCAAAGATATTATGTTTTTTAGGGTCAGCTTTGGAGTCTGGGGTCTCTGCTGTTGGTATGTGATGTGTTAAAGCGCTCGTTTTCTGTAAAATTTGAACAGCAGGCTTGACAATGTGCTGTAAATATAAGCACACGCTTTGGTACAAATTATTGAAAAGTAGAATGTTTTCTTAGCTCAAATTTCTATAATATCTATAATATTCACATGATTCTTTCAAAATTATTTGAGAAATATAATTTTTTTCTATTTCTATTTCTGGTATGAAATCTATATAGTTCATTTCGCTGTTTCGCTATTTCCCTGTTTCGTTTCGTTGTTTCGTGGTTTCGCTGTTTCGTTTCGTTGTTTCGTGGTTTCGTGGCTTGCAGACACCCAAAAAGCAAACATGGCCTGCTCTTTTCTATCGTAAACTGAAGTCACTAAACTTGAAATTTAAACGCTTTGATATGGCCAAATTGACCATAAATATATAGAACAACACGAAATAATCCATAAGGACAAGTCAGTCAGGCTGTTGCCAGACGCTCCAAAACTTTTAATTAAAACTTGCTGTTTTGCCTTCATCCACAACTGATACGTCGACTTTGAAAAATACACAGCAGATCTATTTCTCCTCTCTTTGATCTTCCATGCTTACTGCCAGTCATCCAGACAGCTCTTTCTTATACACCAAACGCTGCAAACAATGCAACTCAATTTCAACGTCACTGAATCTTATGCGCTCAGTAAGAATTTGAAGGGTGATTGTGGACAAAAACAAAGGGTTAGGGAACCCCCAACTAATTCTTTCCCTGGCCTTTAATAGCTTTGATCCTCT
>REGM01000394.1:21170-37237 GCA_004194415.1 Aurelia aurita
TGTGGTCATAGGTTGGGGTTATTAAGATTAAATTAGCCGCGAGGTTTTGGAGCGGCTTCCTGTTATTTTGTAGCCACTTGCGGTTGACCCGGCAGACGCTAATCTGCCCATCGACTCTAATCTAAAGAGAAAGATGGGTAAGAAGCCAAGGGCCTGGGGACAATTGAACCTATTGTTTTTCGTAGCGCGGCCTTTCTCCAACAGCTCGTAACATTCCATTGCGAGAACTCAGTGATGAAAGGTCAATACTCGAGCCAAATAACGGGGGGATTGCTGGACAAGATCCAATGATTATGTTTGGAAGACTGAGAAGAACCTGCAGTAGTCACAACTTTGGATTGTGAAATTTGATTCAACTGCTTTAAAGTTGAATCCCCCTGAAGAAAAGAAGCGGGAAACTTCGTAGTTTCTTCGCAAATAGTCGCAATCTTCCTGGTGTGCTAGAATTTCGTCGCAAATGGTGAAAATATGCTTCAAAGTCGGCGCAAAATCGTGCTTCGTGAACCGTCCATAACCTGGCCTAAATGTGATCACTTGTCGCTGATGTTCGTGTTCGAAAGAAGTGATTGTACAGCAAATCATGAAGTTGATGATGCAGCCAGAGTCAAGCTGGCCTTTCTACATATTTCAGTAGCATTATTTATATATTACTTATTCGTGTGGAGCCCAAAAAGCAGCATGCCTTCATAGAAGTGGAAACATCAACACAACTCCACAGCTATATGGGCCTAAATTGATGACTTGATCGGAGTACCTGTCAGTTATGACAAGGATATCGGTGTTCAAACTTACCAAAGAAGCACAAGAAGTCTATTGTGATCAACTTAGTTGCTAACAAATTATTTATCCATACATGCAAGCTCTCCTCCCTGAATCCTTATCACATGAGGTAAGGACAGACTGTAGTGTATGGACGTTTTAGCTTTCCTACCATTGTGTGGCGAAAAGTGGGAACATCATTATTGTGCAGATCAAAAGGTTGATGATAGGAAAATATGACAGCAGAGCAGTCTTCTGTGTTTATTGGTGTTGATGGATTATGAGTATGACAAAAGTGGTGATCGGTTTCAAAGACTTGTATTTGTTTCAAATTATATACAGCTGAAATGTGAAATGACTTGCCACAATGACTTTCAAATAACTTCTGGACTAATCAGTAGCTCATATTCAACTGGCCAAGCTGCTTGCCAGCCATAGAAGCTGTTCATGGGATGAACGTCCACACAGAAGGCCAAATGTGCCTGTGCTATGGATTTATATATTCACTTGATTCGTCCATGCTATGTTGTCATCATTATTGTACATTTCAATTTCAAAAGTTTTAATGTGGTTTTAGTTTTCATTAGTAGTGGTATAGTAGCTGCCATGCCTATACTATTGAAATCAAAATTATTTTTGAGGCGCATTCACATGGTGTGTGTCAAATAATGTACCAAATAAGAAAAATCTTTCAAAGAACAAAGTGTCAAGTTGTTCTCTTTCCATATGGCCAAAATTTGAAATTGCCAAGAGACTGAGAATTTGAGGGAGCCAAATAGAAACTCAGTGTATAGAAACTACTTGACATGAAGAGTGTGGAATGCAAATCTCTGTTTGTTATCATTTTGTTTGGAATCATCTTGCAACTCCACTGAAATACTTTAATAACGCCCATTACTGTGATGTTGAGAAAATTTTTAAAATCAAGGAGTTTGTTCATTTTAAGTTATTGCAATAAATCTATGGAAGTCATCATAGCTAACTTTATATATTCACAATCAACAAAGTCTTGGCTTCATTTCTATACAAAAGGAGCTCTGCAGCTGACCCAGACAAAAGGATCATCAACCACCAATGCAAATGTTGGAACGAGATACATCTTCAAATTAGACCGTTTACCTATTCTACAAGAGAGTTGAATCGAGCGATAGTTTGATGCATTTTGTATATCCTTCGAATGTATGCAACACTGATATAAGCTCCAACACCACTCAATCAAACCCTTTTGTATAAAACGTATAAAAATATCGGGGGTTCAACAAAATCCAATAAAGTTTTGGTTTGCATTTGTGAATTGATGGCCAAATTCCGTAAGGCAGCATTGATTAAAAGTTTGGTGAAAACCCTAGGTGATTGTATCAGGGCTCCAAGTGTGCTTTTTGTGACTTTGTACACCCTTATAATGTAGTTTTTTTATAATGTTCCTCTCTATTATATTTAAACGTGTTTAGTTATTTCGGTTGAAGCTCTCTTTTAATGTAAATTCTTCAGTCAGTCAATTAAGAAACTCCAGGACTTGGAAAAAATTGTTTAAGAAAATGTTTATTTTTATCAAGGAAATCCTTAGCACATTTTTTAATTTGTTTTCAGTTATTTCCTGTATCATATTTCTCGGCAGGTACTTGAGTAATGTTTAAACATCGGAAATGCCTAAAAAAACTTCGTTTTGAAATGTTCACGAGGGCACAGGAAGTAAACATGAACTAAAGACTGTTATGGAACTCGTAAGAAACTCGTAAGAAACTTTGAACACTCAAAATCTAATGGTTTTAAGAATCTTTCAATACTAGCTCAAATTATTAGTTTATTATAAAAAATACGTGTATTCTGGTACAGAATTTATAATAGAGTTTTATTTGAGTTGTCTTTGTAAAAATGGTTGAAAAGATGGGTTTATAAATCAAGTATTTTCTACTGCTGTAAAATTGCATTTGCTTTCGTTTGTATGTTGGACCCTGTGCTGAAAGTTTCTTGTTGCGTAGTGTTAGTGAATGATATTATTTGCCATAATAGGCCTAAATAAATTAATAACCTAAAGAACTGTTTTGCTATTTCTAACTCTGCAGTGAATATGACAATTAAAACTAGACTGTATGCCTATCTATATCCTTGCAAGAACCCTGAGAAAATTAAGAATACCACATAGGTTTTAAAGTTTCACTAACCTGTAAGCAAATGTCTGGAATCCAGACAATTCAGAGAACGCTCTCTCTCCCTCCTCCATGATTATTCTTGCCTTCGTGATGCTCGTTGCTCAACTTTCTTGAAAAGCGCGCCCTTTTGCTGCATACAAGCGAGGCTAATCTTCTGATATTACTCTTATTTTCCCCCCTGACTTGACACACGAAGGAGATTTTAGCGTCCTAGATGTGACGTCCTATCGTGGACGCGACCATTGTTCTCGAGCTCAGGAATGTTACGAGCTGTGGGAGAAAAGTTCTTTCAGGATGTGGTTTCACTCTCCTTCACAGAGGCTGTATTACTGAAGGACCAAGGATGGACCGCGCCGAAGGCGCAACGAGCGCGCAGCGCGAGGAAATGTGGTTTGGCTTCTTACCCATCTTTCTCTTTAGATTAGAGTCGATGGGCAGATTAGCGTCTGCCGGGTCAACCGCAAGTGGCTACAAAATAACAGGAAGCCGCTCCAAAACATCGCGGCTAATTTAATCTTAATAACCCCAACCTATGACCACAATAATTTTTAAAAAGCAATCCACGCGTCTCCTACCGCCCATGATCAAACCATAAAATCAATGCACAAGAGGTACGTATATACCAGGGTGAGTGAAAAAATTACCCCCTATCTGAAATCGTAATATAGATTGGAAATCCAAAATGGGAGAATTTTTTGGTCATTTAGTCTTGTTCTAAGGCAAAATTAGTAACATACCGGGTGAGTCAGAAAAATGTATCCACTGTTTGAAAAATCATACAACAAAAACTATACAACCGATTTGAAAAATTACAACTTCGTTGTCTGGCTGAGAGTTGAACTTAATTTTGAGAATTAATTCATAATTTACAATGGACAATCTTAATCTCAAATCAAGACTTCCCGAAAACTAGCCTCCACATGCTTTGGCTAAAACTATAAGTGAGTGGCTCAATTTAATCCACTTTTCAACCATTAAAATGGTAAAATAATGTTTTCATAGTTCAGTCACTGCTTTCTAATGATATGAAAACTGTTGAATTGTTATGCTCTCTTGTCAATGTTGAGCATCAAAATGTCAAAACTTGCATGATAGAAAACAGTCCATTTTGGGCTGTTTTTTTGGCAAATTGAGAAATTGGACTTCTGGTAAAATCCCGATTTCAGAAGGAAATAATGCACCTAAAATTATGAGAGAAATCTCAAAAATAAATTTGAAACCTCAGTAAGATGATGGATTTAGAATTTTACAAATTGGTTGTATAGCTATTCCTGTACGAATTTAAAAGAGTTGATACACTTTTCTGACTCACCCAGTAGTTCCCAGTCTAAAACTGGCGATGAAAAGGGCTTTACTTTAGCATCCACACAAAAGGGTCGACACTTAAAACTTAATGACATTCTGTAAATAATAACAGTTGATTTCCATAATCATTTCCCAAGATGGTTTGAAAGCAATTTCTCTTTTTCATTGTACAACTAGACTAGACTTTAGTATTTTCAAACCTGAATTAAGCAAATTTTATCAACTAAAATTCTAACCTGCCTGGTTAAGTTTGATTCAGCTCGTAAACTGGCTGATCTAAATTGGTTTAAACTGCTCAGTGTCAAGTATCATTGCAGCACAAAAGGGACACATTTCTCTTAAACATAAGATCCTTTTGGAAATTCCAAAGTCTGTCCTGACCTATGATGGTGCAATCGGGACTTTAGCGTTCTACAAGGTCCCAAGAAACAAACAAGCATAAACATAAGATCCTTTTGGAAGATTACAAAGTGCGTTTTAACATATCTCGCGATTTGTACCTCATTTTAAAACGCACTTTGTAATCTTCCAAAAGGATCTTATGTTTATGCTTGTTTGTTTCTTGGGACCTTGTAGAACGCTAAAGTCCCGATTGCACCATCATAGGTCAGGACAGACTTTGGAATTTCCAAAAGGATCTTATGTTTAAGAGAAATGTGTCCCTTTTGTGCTGCAATGATACTTGACACTGAGCAGTTTAAACCAATTTAGATCAGCCAGTTTACGAGCTGAATCAAACTTAACCAGGCAGGTTAGAATTTTAGTTGATAAAATTTGCTTAATTCAGGTTTGAAAATACTAAAGTCTAGTCTAGTTGTACAATGAAAAAGAGAAATTGCTTTCAAACCATCTTGGGAAATGATTATGGAAATCAACTGTTATTATTTACAGAATGTCATTAAGTTTTAAGTGTCGACCCTTTTGTGTGGATGCTAAAGTAAAGCCCTTTTCATCGCCAGTTTTAGACTGGGAACTACTGGGTGAGTCAGAAAAGTGTATCCACTCTTTTAAATTCGTACAGGAATAGCTATACAACCAATTTGTAAAATTCTAAATCCATCATCTTACTGAGGTTTCAAATTTATTTTTGAGATTTCTCTCATAATTTTAGGTGCATTATTTCCTTCTGAAATCGGGATTTTACCAGAAGTCCAATTTCTCAATTTGCCAAAAAAACAGCCCAAAATGGACTGTTTTCTATCATGCAAGTTTTGACATTTTGATGCTCAACATTGACAAGAGAGCATAACAATTCAACAGTTTTCATATCATTAGAAAGCAGTGACTGAACTATGAAAACATTATTTTACCATTTTAATGGTTGAAAAGTGGATTAAATTGAGCCACTCACTTATAGTTTTAGCCAAAGCATGTGGAGGCTAGTTTTCGGGAAGTCTTGATTTGAGATTAAGATTGTCCATTGTAAATTATGAATTAATTCTCAAAATTAAGTTCAACTCTCAGCCAGACAACGAAGTTGTAATTTTTCAAATCGGTTGTATAGTTTTTGTTGTATGATTTTTCAAACAGTGGATACATTTTTCTGACTCACCCGGTATGTTACTAATTTTGCCTTAGAACAAGACTAAATGACCAAAAAATTCTCCCATTTTGGATTTCCAATCTATATTACGATTTCAGATAGGGGGTAATTTTTTCACTCACCCTGGTATATACGTACCTCTTGTGCATTGATTTTATGGTTTGATTGTCTAATTAATATTTTTTTCTGACTTGAAGTAGAATGAAATAGCAAATAAATATAGGTAGATGGTAGTGTTTCAGAGTAGAACTAATTTGAAGTATAAAATTATTTTGGCAATCGCACAGAAGAAACCATTTTTAAATGTGGGTTTACTTTAATGAATAGGAAAAATGAAAATAAAAAGGAAATGATCATCTTGAGTGGCTGTTTATAATGTTATCCGGTCGTTACTCTAGTTATCATCAGGATCCTGATTAAATCACAGGGGGTCCAGTCGTATCCCCTAGCGAGTTCCCTAGTTTTGGTTTCTTTGCTTCCCTGTGATCCGGATTATGAAAACAACACCTGTGTAATTCGAGATTGGGTGACCTCATCTTTTGTAATGTAAGATCTTTGTTCTCATTGGTTGCGGTTGAACTCGTGGTTTTTTCAAATCCCGCGCGTCGTAACGGTTCTTTCCTTCTATTGTAGCAACAACAGCTTGACCGCAACGATGACGTAACCCAATCTCGAATTACACAGGTGTTGTCTTCATAATCCGGATCACTGGGAAGCAAAGAAACGAAAACTAGGGAACTCGCTAGGGGATACGACTGGACCCCCTGTGATTAACTTACCTGCTTGTCCGCGTGTCCGTCGGTCAGATTGATGTGTGACAAAAATGGAACAAAATTTTCAGAAATAGTTGGAAGACCTCGACTAGTCCTTTTTCTAAGACGATAACAGCCCTAATTCATCGAGAGGAAGACATCGACGATAAAGCGCTTCGAATTTAAGGTTTCCGGGACTCGAAAACGAGAAAATTAGTTAGTAGTACTGAGCAGAATGCTTCTTTTATCTAATACGAAATGTTACGCAATAATTTCTGTGTGGAATTGAAGTAAAACTCAAAGTATGATCCTTGGTACCTCGAGTAACTTGCACAAACATAATCTTGACAATACAGATGGTGATCCTAAGATCAATTTGCATATAAATGAGGACAACCTTGATATGGTTGGATCAAATAAGTATCTTGGCGTTCAGATTGATTCACAACTAAAGTGGAGAGAACATATAAGTTTTGCTATAGGTAAGATTTCCAGAGCAATTGGCATGCTTAAATATGCTAAAAAGTATCTCCCGTTGGAAATCGTAAAAAACCTGTATACAAGTATAGTTGAACCGCACTTCAGAAACTGCTGCTCGGTGTGGGGTTGTTGTGGAGAAACCCTACTTGATAAGTTGCAAAAGCTGCAAAACCGTGCTGCACGTATTGTTACGAACAGCTCTTATGATGCATCATCTCTTCCTTTGATTGGAAAGCTAGGGTGGTTAACTATAAGAGAAATGATTGACTTTGAAATAGCAACAATGGTTTACAAGTCTCTCCATGGATTAGCTCCTGAATATATGCAGCTAATGTTTACAAAATTATCCGAAAATAATTCACGGTCCCTCCGTAATACCGACACGGACCTTAGAATACCGCGCTTTGCAACCTGCAATGGGCAACGTAGCTTCTCATATCGAGGTGAGACTGTATGGAAGAAACTAGGTACAGAAATAAAAAATGCCCCTTCACTGGCTACTTTCAAGAATATGCTGAAACATTCTTTGAAAAACCAGCGGGTATGGAAGTTCTAATTGAACATGAAACATTTCCTTTTCTTAACCATAATAGACTGTATATTAATTTTTGTTTTCCTTTGTTACTACAGCTTGTATATTAATTAGCCTAGGGTTTTAGACAGGGCACATTGTAAATCAGTTATTTTTACATTACTGAATGTATTACCCTGTATAAATAATTAAAAATCAAATCAAAATCAAAGTAGCTACCTTAAATTGCGAGAAAAATTTGTCCTAGGTATTCTTACATCAGGCCATAGAAAAACGATGTTCAATTTTGTAACTAAACATTTGCCTCGGGCATGAGCGTAGGGATGACCAACGTTTAGGGGGGCTTATCATGGATTTTGCCCCGAATATGATGGCTTCAGTGAGTTAAAACTGCCCAAATGGAGCCTGAAATGACATGATTTTTCCCCGATTAGAGGGGCTGCAGCCCCCTAGCTCCCCTGCCTCCTACGCCTATGATTTCAGACGCTGAGTATTAACTATCTGAATTGCACAAATGATATAAGAGAATTGCAATAATCAATGTTTAGCTTCTGAATTAGATATCTAAGATTCCCGAGGCAGAAATTTAGATCCACCACCCTTTCTTTGATATATCCTCATGTCTTAAAAAAACCCTTTGGTATTCACCAGGCATTCACAAATGAGTGAGTTAGATATTCAGGTTTCGTGGCAACTCATCCTTTGTTGTTTATTTGCATTTACATTTGCAACTTGACCAATGGGCCAGAGAAGTTTAGCATTTGTTGGTTAGCGCTAATCACTTTGTAGAGACGCGTCAATCAAAAGCAATGAATGCTGTCGTTGCAAAATCTGCCAAGAATATCCTTTCAGACAAAGAAATATAAAAAATATCCAAAATTTGAAAAATAATGGTATGAATCTACCTTAATTCAATTTTGTCGCACTTGTCGTCATCGCACAAAAAAAGTTGCATCAAGTGTGAATTGAGCTTAACTGGTAGATTTCACGTAATCTATTTGCATATTTGAATATTTTTATTTTCTATTCCTTTTATGTTTTTTCTACTATTTGAGACCCAAAAATAATCCAAAATTTCATGAACCCAAAAAATAATTGTCCTGACTTGCTCATAGAATCAACTTTTGCCCAAATTTTAGACCAAAAAAGTAACCTGAGCACTCCTATCCTAAATATACCAGAGCACCGCCCTTAGACTTGCAACAAAGATCCCTTCGCTCCTAAATAACCTTAATTTTCGTTCTGTCATTTCAAAAACATCTTTCGTTCTGTCATTTTATTCGAAATGTCAAAACCAAATGTCAAATGACCTTATACACTCATTGTTATAAGAAACTTGGCTCTGATGATCTTTGCTTCATTCGTTATGTTTAAATCGATAAAATCGTCTATTGTCTTTCATTATATCGCTGAGCCTCTGCGAAGGAGAGTGATATCGCTGTGGGGAGCATACCGAACCTGAGTAATGTATTAAAGCAAAACTGAAATTTAGCAGAGTACAAAATGTGGTATGTAGGGTCTTTGTTTGTCAACTCGGCCTCAAGATCTTTTGGAATTACTCAAATTTTCCAGATGACTGATGCTTATGTCGAGTGTTGAGAAGATTGTAAAAGAACCTTGCAAGTGACAACCGGGTAGATCAAAGAATTTTCACCGTTTGGATGAATGTAGGAGCTGGTCTGATTGGCAGATTTTAAGTGCTCTTGCACTAGGCCATAGAAAAAGGCTGTTTAATGTTTTACCTAAACATTTCCCTTCGGGGAATTTTATGTACCTGTATCAGACGTTGAGTATTAACTGTCTGAATTGCATAAATAATATACGAGAATATACGAGAATTGCAACAATAACTTATGTTTAGCTTCTGCTCTGAATTTGATATATAAGTTTCCCGAAGGAGAAACTTATTTCTATCTACCACCCTTTTTTATCTATCATGGCCCCCTGAAAAGCAGTTTAGATGAATTGAAGTAAAAATAAAGAAGTGAAGTAAAAATGAACAATCATCGCTGTTGAGCATACTTCTCTATATACTTGAGAGAAAGACTGTAATTCTTCCCGCAACTGCTCCAAGCTTACTTCAGACATCTTTGCAATCTTGCTTAAAAGCGTCGGATCCTTTCCGAGTTGTTCTTGCACTTCAGAGAATCGCCGTGGTTCAAGAAAAGCCAAGTCTTTGTAGAGATATGTGTTCTTTGAAAATTGGCGATCAACCTCAGCAACTGCTAGGTCTAACGTGGTTTTGTAAGGATCAATTTCATACCGGGTGGCTGCTGTACCCAATGATTCAACTTCATCTGGACTTTCATCGATGGCTAGCCTCTTTCTCTTCCTTATTCTTGATTCCTTGAGCTCTGATGCAACATCCACTCCTTCCTCTATCAGACTGACTGCAAATTCCTTGGCCTTCTTGTGCCTTTCACAGAAGGTTTCTCTAATGCTGGCTAGGCTGGTTCCGAGACTCTGTGCCACTCTATACGCAGTCATAACATCTAAGCCTTGAGTTTGAAGATATTTTGAAACTGGAGTAGAGTACTGGAACATTCTCATGAAGAAAAATGCAGTTAGTATTGTCTCAAACTTGATCCAGTTTTGATATAGTGCTGAAGCCTCGCAAGAAACTTTAGGGTCGAACTCCTTTGAAGATTTTATTTTCTGTAGTGTCTGCAGCAGCACGGTGAATCTAATTGGCTGTGGGGTGTCAGATGTGCCAAAAATGTTTCTCAATGCTGCATCTTTGGACCACCATCGAGTTTCACCAATCTTTTGAAGCTTATGATGCATGCCCGTTGCACATTCCCTCCAGACATCCATTCGTTTATGTGAGTAACTCATGAAAACAGCTGTCGAATTCAATAGACCAAAAAGCATTCTTGTCTGCTCTGAATCAGAGGTGCACCTTGCCATGACAAGATTTAACACGTGGGCATAACAATGAATATAAACTGAATCGGGTGATGCTTTCCGAATTTCAGCTTGGAGACCCCTGTGGGCACCTGACATGTTGGAAGCTCCATCAAAGGAACCACCGATGACATTCGCCATTGATAAGCCATCCTTTGCACGTTCCTTCTTCAGCATGTCGTAGAGTGTTGCAGCAGTGGAAGATCCTTCAACACGCAAAAATCGGTACAAATGCTCATGTACAGTGCCAGATTTGACGTATCTAAGTACAATGGCAAGTTGGTCTTGAACTGCAATATCTTGTGTACTATCCATTTGCACGCTGAATTTTCCTGCCTCAAGAATATCAGCGACAATTCTTTCTCGTACAGATGTGGAGCAAATCTTCAAAAGTTTTGATACGGTATTCTTTGAGAGGAATGAAATAAAGGATCCTCTGCCCCTTCGTCTTGATTCACTGGTTTTTCTATTCGCTTTACCTTTCTTAATAACCTTACATGACGTTTTAGCACAACATCGTATTTGCTCAGAAGCAGTACCAATTCAAGGAAATTGCCATGGTTTACTTCCGCATCTTCAAGAGAAGCAGCGTCTTCATTGCGATGTGATCTGAATGCTATGTTTTGCTTCACTAAGAATAATATGATGTCAATTAAACGATGAACAACCTTTCTTTTATCCAAGACATCTTGCTGCCTCCTTGAGATGGCCTCTTTTTCAAAAACACTCTGAAGATCTTTTCTTGATATGCATGCAATATAAGCTTTTACACAGTCTATGTGGCTTTGGCTATTTTCGTGTTTGGACGCTTTGACATAGACGTTTTTGACAGTCACAGCACAACCAATATTGGCGAAGGGGCTTTTGGAATCTTCTTTGTCGAAACACATGCAAAAAGAGCAGAAAACTTTCCCCTGTTCCATTGAATAGGAGAGCCATTTCCTTTGGATCTTTTCCCCGTCTGGTTGTGTTCTAAAGTATAACTTTGTTGAATCGAATGGAAGATGATTGTCGACAGGGTTTGGTTGTATCGGATGATCATCTAAGAACAGCAACTTTTTCTTCGTTGATTCAAAAGCAGCTGGTCTCGTAAATAGTACTTTCTCTTTATTTGTTGCCTCTTCTTCGTGGACAGGTTGTTGAGGGGCATGTGCCTTGGGGGCATGTCGTTGACTACTCTGATTGACTTTGGCTGTAAGTTTATGCTGGTCAGTGTCAGTCAAGGCCTCTGTCTCATCTCCAGAACTATCAGATTCAGTTTCGCAGGATAAAGTTTGCTCAATAGATTCTATTGTTTCGCTTTCATCTGGCTGCTCTCTTTGGACAGATAGTTCTGCAAAACTTTCAAATTCATTAAAATTACCTGTGTTGTTTTCGGAAGAGCAATACTCTATTGCCTGGTCATCGTCAAGCTGTGTTCTTTGGATAAATTGCTCTATAGTGCTGTCAGATACTTCTACTGTGGTTGTATGTGGAGGCTCGGCTGCTTTTTCATCATACACTTGTGCTCTTTAGAGAAAAGATATAAATGAATTGTAAATGTAGGGTAGGGTAAGACGACAAAACATCTTTGCCATGCCAACGTCGTTTATACATACAAATTGTTGATGTGACGTCTCAAAGATTTTCATCATTNTTAAACCGAGAGAATTTATAAAGAATTTGCTACTCAAGAAACCAGACCTTTAGTTCGCACGTTATACTGGGAAGTTTGTTTTATCGGGGGTTCGTTATATTGACATTCAACTGTAATAGCATAGCCTTTGTTTTTATTTTCAATGGCCTGAACAAAACGATTGGCCAGCGCAAACGATCCATCAGTCAAGATGCAAATGGACCGTGGAATCTGTGTGCCTAGAGGAGCAACGCTGCAGGAGCAAGAGCGCTTTTACTAAAATGCGCAGCATTTTATCGAAACATTTTATCGGAAGCCGAGCAATAGAAATTCAATTCTCGAAAAACTTGTTAATGATTCAGCCAAATGTGTCAATGTTTTGGTAGATATTTGGTTTATCAGTTTGTCTTTCATTAAAATTTGTCTGTATTAATTTAAAAATCAAAAAATGACTACGAAAAGGATACATTGATATGAGGCAGTCAATTCGGTCATCTTGTCTCCATTAAGGTTGGCACTTAAAATCTTACTTTAAGATGGACACAAAAAGAAACTCATAGGTAAAGGAGCTGCTGCTTTGGTGTTTTAATATAACATACCGGGGGACTGAGGGAATCGAAAATAAGCAGCGACACCTGACGAAATAACGTCCCTTAAGGCGGTTTTCCACTAGGCGAATTTATTCGCGCGAAGCAATTTTTTTCCCGGCGAAAAAGTTGAAACCATTCGAACTCCCTTTTTCGCTGCTGCGAACAGCCACCGCGAATGAGCTCATACGTGAAGGACGCATGCGTATGCTCGCAAAAATTCGCTTCGCGCGAATAAATTCGCCTAGTGGAAAACAGCCTTTTAAGTACCTAACCATTTCAACGTACCAAGTACGATCCCACAGCACAAAGGCCAACTTCAATGCTATTCATGCGCAGCATGAATCTAATTAATTTTGCGAAGGAGCGCCTTTGAAATCAATCGTCAGGTTTAACCAACGTCTCTAATGGAAGCAAATCTCGAACGAAATCTTATTTTGCAAATGATTTGGAAAGCCTTGCAAACTGATAGTCTCATTCACAAAAGATTGCTTAATAAAATTCATGTGTAGCATGAATACAATTATTCTGCGAGTGGGCTAATTTGTTGCTTGTTTCTGATATTCAAAGGGATCTGACAGTATATGAGGCCGAATTCAATGCACTCTGTTTTTCCTACACACATAAGGATTAAGTAGACCTCTTCTGCGGATTGCGCGCAACTCCCAAATCAGACAGGCGAAAGCCCTTAATGAACTCGTAATCCCCCTTTTAGTTTAGTAAATGTGTTATGTTGCGCTCAGTTACCTGACAACATTACGAAAGCAATGATTGGAAATTACAAGAAATATTTTAGTTTCTCCAACCTTTTGTGATAGTCAATTACTCGTAGCACGTCCCTTGACAACTATTGGATTCACCTTCAATGAACTGACGCAAGTCATGTGAAACCCCCCCTTGTGGGCAGCTATAGAATGTACCTTCCAATCAACATTAAAAGCGGGAACACGTGGCTCACCACCGTCCAATCAAGCACCAGGGCGGGAAAACTCGCCCAATCACAGCCTTCATACTTCCTTACAATAGACCGCATGTCGGATTACTAAGAGGTCTAAAAGTTGTAGCAATCAAGCCAATTTCACTCTTGCTTCGAATTCTCGAAAGTCGAAACATGCCTAAAAATCGAAGAAGCTAGAGAGACTCTACGAGAGCGAGCACTCGAGCTGTACATTCTTAGGTTTCTCTCGTAGGATAAACAAAAATCACAGTACCCCAAAAACATCAACATGGTAGCTATCATATGAAGTATGCCGCGCAGTGCCACTGCACCCTGGATCTGAACGCTGTCCGGTTTTAAACAATTCCACTGTCATATTTGATCTTTGCATCCCAGGGGGGGGGGGGTACTCATGTATATTTAGGTTAGGGATGCTCAGGTTACTTTTTGGGGTCTAAAATTTTGGCAAAAGTTATTTTTTTGGGTCAGTCAATTGTACAGTTATTTTTTTGGGTTCATGAAATTCTGGAATTATTTTTTGGGTCTCAAACAAGAGAACAGTTTAAAAAATATAGAAAAGCATGATTTACAAACGTTTTGTTCCTTTTTTGGGTGTGTAGGGTAAGAAAAGTTATTTTTTTGGGTCAATTTTTATGCTAGGAATTATATTTTTTGGGTTGATGGTTTGTACCCCAGCCTGAGCACCCCTATCCTACATATATATGAGTACCCCCTCTGGGCTTTGCATGGTAACGCAAGCTATTCGTCCCACATTGTGCCTAGTAGAAGAATGACTTTTGACTCGAAAGGAAAGTATTTTGTAATTTGGTTTATACTATAGTGTATATAGTAGATATAGCTCGTTCTCTCGTACCAGTGTGTGTTCTGATTTGGTGTAATTAGTAACACGACGATTCAAAAATAAAAAGTAAAAGTAAGAATGAACAAACTTTCAGAGACAGCATCAACAAGAATATAAATATTCAAAAGATATGTAATGCAAACTGTTTCCCAGGTTAACACAAAACAACATTTGCCAGTGTTACCCAAACCAGTTTTTAACAATTACGATAACAGCTCTACAAACTACGGATTTTCTTGTCTTGGGGATTGCGCAGGCGCAATTGTTGGAGGCAATTGTCCTAATATAGGCCTAATTTTGCCTAGACTTCGAAAATTCGCATACAATTCTTGCGAGGATTGTGTTTTAGCCCCGTTGAATTGATCTTTACACATTCAAGGGGCCCATTTTCTTAAATCCCATCAGATAGGCCCTTGCCTGTCTGGGGGGATTTACAGGCACATCCGTGCATGGACACCGCCTGAAAAATATATAGATTGTTTTCTGAAACCCCATTATGGGGTCCCCATTAGCCTGCGTGCAGCCTCAAACTCCTCCTCATAGGAAAAATAGAGTCTGCGCAACAACGAAGCAAAGCTTGTATGAGCCTCTGTCTGATATCCTTGTCGCGCGGAACTGCAGATATGAGCCGCTCGATCGCGCGTGACGGGGTGCGGGATACCCTTTGAATGCTTACATCTGTGAAATGGTAGGGAAATGAAAAATCTTAGGTGTGACTCGAGTTAGATATTTGTTTGAAACATAATTTTACTGAAACTTCGAAGGAATTTGTTTCGACGTTCTTGCCTGAAGGAATATGAATTTATGAAGCCTATCATGATGAAATATAAAACTGAATTTCTAATGCATGGAAAAGTACTTGCTGAGGGCATGATTTGCATTGAAAGTGGGCAGTGATAAAATTCCGCCCTTTTCATTGAGTAACACAGTATATTAATCCCCATTGTAATGTTATTGCCGTCCACAAACGAAATTCACTTTGCATTGCAATGTAATTTGAATTTACAATGGTTGCTTTGGAGAAACACTGCCCCTTTCTTTCTAAGTTTCTTGCATGCAAATATTATTTTCGCTGCGTCGCGTCGGGTCTTTGCCAAGAGGACGAGGAAATGATTTTACAAGATGATATATTTTATAAGCAAATTTCGAGTCGATGCGCTTCAAGTGACGAAGGCAAAGGCTTGACAAATAAACTAAACTACGATGTGAGTTGTACAACGACTTCCAGTGCTGCAGTTTCTTCATTTACAACAAAATTTCGGTTGGTGCCGACGAGTGAGCTTGAAGTCCAAAAGGCCTTTCCCCGTACAGAAAACGTTAAAACACAGGATACAAACAGCTCAGAGGAGATTCTTGGTCATTTTGAAGCATGTGAGGTTTGTTCATTGCTATGCTGTTTTGCACCGCGCGATTCAAAATTTGTATGCAGAACGGCAGTCAACAATGAACAATAGAAACAACAATCAAACCAACCTGGCAAGAAGTTGCCAGGTGATTTGATTGGATGATACACAATGAGTAAACAATCATATTTAATTACCACCCTGGATCCAAGCGAGGCTCATACAAGCTTTACTTCGTAGTTGCGCAGACTCTATTTTTCCTTTGAGGAGGAGTTTGAGGCTGCACGCAGGCTAG
>REGM01000394.1:38954-62306 GCA_004194415.1 Aurelia aurita
GTTTTCAGAAGAGCCCAAAAGAATACGTCAAAAATCTCTCGGAAGTCTACCGAAAACAGAATGACCAAAAGAATGGGCTTTTATAAAAAATGATCTGAAGCCTGCGAAGTCTACCGTTTTCGGTAGAATGGCACCAAAAGAATGGGATTTTGGCCCCAAACAACTATACTGTTTTCAGAAGATGCCCGAAGATGCCCAAAAGAATACGCCCTTTATTTTAGAGATTAAAAATTACACACAAGAGCGTGACATCAATCTTTGGGGACATGCATCTTGAAGCCATTATTCATTATTCACACCACTATGTTCACACTGCTGCAGTGAATAATGATTTACTAAAAATCTAAATCTAGATATCATTTTCATTTCGTTTCGTTTCGTTTTTGCCACTTTACTGTTAATTATGTTTATGGGTATTAATTATGTTATGTTTGTTGGTATTAATTAGCTGATTCTTGCATTTATGTAATGTAATTAGCTACCTTACCTATTTACCAACGTTAAATAAAGTATGAAAAAAGTGTGTGTTCATGCTCTTTATCTATGATGCACTGCACACATCGCATAGATTTTCAGTGAAATCATTTCAATATGAACATCTCCTGTGCCAACCTGAACAGTTTACAGCGGATGTTGTGAAACTATGCTCCCTAGGCGTGTACGAGGCTTGTATTACTCTTTAAAAAACGCGTATGAGATTTTTGAGAACACAAGAGTTATTACTGACTTTTTTGCATGTTAACCCCCTCGAATTAGGAACTTCCACTTATTAAGATATAAAAAATGTTCCCACCCCCTATAGGACCCTAATTATTAAGATCACTCCTTCTATTAAAGAGAGTAAAGTTCTTGCGTCACCTCCTCTCGCTGCGGAGGAGCTGAAAATGTAGTATGACTCATCGATATAAAGGATGTTATTTAGTCATGTATCACATTTCGAAAAAACGGACATTGGTGGACAAGCAGCCATTATTATTGGCAGGCTCGCTCTGTAAATACATTTGATTAAATAACAAACTATACTATGGCTACTAAACTTGATCCACCAACACTCAACATTGAAATCGTGAAACCTGATATTACACACACTAAGACGGATGATCTGGATTTGAAAAGCTCTGCCAAATTCACCGTAAACTATCTCGGTAATTCAGTAGTCGACAGGAGGTATACAGCGGCCATTATACAATGGGTTGTGCGAGAGATTTCACAGCAAAATAGGCCAAAACCAGCCGACTTGTTAGTCAAAAGTCATGGTTTAATCATCACAGAGAAAGAAGACGAGCAGTTCTCACCACAGAGCCACGACTTTGATGATATACTGAAGATTTTAAGGCTGAAGAATCATGCTAAATTATTAGCGTTTGTAACTGTTGGGAAAACTGAAAGTGAACCGTGCTGTTGTCATGTATTTTGCTGCGAAACTCAAGAAGCGGTATGTATGTTTTTATTATGTCATTGGTATCAAATTTCTGTTTATCTGTTATTCAAGATCTTCATCTTTGAACTGGTGATATAACGGAGGTATCTTTGTGTATAATTTTCACGAATTTCAGGCTTTGAAGAAGCATCATACCACGTGAAAGGTTTGCTTGTTTTTGACTTTATTTACCAGCTCACAGCCCGGTTGGATGCCAGGATTTATTTTGAAGTTTAATGTTTGCCATTGTTATTGTTGGGAATTCGAAATCTACACAGCTACTGCATGCAGAGTCTGCATTGCAGACAGAAATAGACNCGAAACTCAAGAAGCGGTATGTATGTTTTTATTATGTCATTGGTATCAAATTTCTGTTTATCTGTTATTCAAGATCTTCATCTTTGAACTGGTGATATAACGGAGGTATCTTTGTGTATAATTTTCACGAATTTCAGGCTTTGAAGAAGCATCATACCACGTGAAAGGTTTGCTTGTTTTTGACTTTATTTACCAGCTCACAGCCCGGTTGGATGCCAGGATTTATTTTGAAGTTTAATGTTTGCCATTGTTATTGTTGGGAATTCGAAATCTACACAGCTACTGCATGCAGAGTCTGCATTGCAGACAGAAATAGACTGAACTAACGCAAATAATATACAAAAGAACACTGCATGAATCCTGTAAGGAATCAGACAAGGAATACAACGAATATTGATACTATCCCACACTTTCTTGCATAAACGAAGATATGAAATATGTAACATCAAATAAAACTGTTTATATCCCGTTATGTATTTCATGCGTTGTATTTTTAAACTACACATCATACTTGCATCTCACACAGGCAACTGTATGCAGAGTGGCGAAAGTTCCACCGTGTCGTTTTTCATGAAAATAAAAATAGCCAAAGCATGCTTAATATATAACCAGTTATTTACAGTTCACTTACAAGTATCAATTGGCAAGCTTTATTTTCTGCCTTGGGCATTCCCCGTAGTCCTAAAACCCCTCTACTTAACCCCATTCCCGGATACTCGTAACTGCAGTCATTCAGGCCCATAATTTTTGTACAAAAAGCGAGTACCACTCTTGTGATTTATTAATCCTACATAAGCGCGCCCCATCCCGCTCATTTCGCTGTGACCAAAATAGCCTCAAAGCAGGTTTGGCTACCATCAGGTGCAAGGTGAACGCTGAGAAGTCAACATTATTAAGTTTGTTTGTCCAGAAACGCAAAACTTTGCAGTTTTTATAATCTTGAATAAACCAAATTGCATTATTTCTGAGAACTTGCCTATTTGGTTTCATTTTCCAAAGACAGCATAGCAGACGGTGATTTACTCAAAAAGTTCTTCGTTTCGAAAGTTGGGGTTTCCCCTACTGGTTTATTTTAAGCACGTGCCGGTGTTGTTCTAGTGTTAACGGTTCATCAGCGATCCTAATCTCTACCTTTTGTTAGAAGATCAGATTTCTGCAGTAAAATCTGTTATTCGAAGCATTGTCTGTACCACTATTGTTGTTTCGGGAATCTTTTCTAACTTGGTAAATAGAACTCTTGCGCAATGCGGAGAGGTCACGCCAGATGGAATTGGCCTCACAGAAAGTTTAAACAAATTTTTCATTATTCCTCTGCTTGCTTTGTGGAATTTGGAAGGTGAGAAATTAATTAATTGTTTGCAGGTTAAAGTTTTTTTGTGCAAATGAAAAACACTTCACACAAACGAATCGAAACAAAGGATGCAACCAATATCACACAATATAAATATCTCACCCAAGCCATTTGTGCTTTGAGATTGGGCAGTTTTTTTAGAAGTTGGAGTTTACACACTTAAAATGGTTTTTTCTTTGCATTGTGTCTACACAGTATTTTGTTTATGAGAATTTGAAAGTTTATAAAAGTTCCTGATCAGTGTGTGCATGCAAGGCTAAAAAGGAATGTTCCTAGTTCCAACATCTTCGAAATAACACAGATTTTTATGCAATAAAAATTTTCCCTAGGCCAGGCACAGAAAAACTGCAATCTGGGGAAAAAGAGAACAAGTTTGTGAGATATGATATTTTTAATGATCAAATTGATGGAATATTTAATCATCTATACAGAGAAAAACAGAAAACCACTTTGGAACACGGGAACTTTGACACCTGCCTGTGGAAACCCAAAAATCCTTTTAGTGCAAAGGGTTATTTAACAGGGAGGGAAGTGCTGTTATCTATTTTGCAATGTTTAGACTACCAAACCAATGCTGCTAAATGTTTATGAAGATTTGACCACAGGGAAACCAGGAAATAATTGTTGCTAAAAATAAAATTTGTAACAAATTTTTGTCTTTCTTTGTCCCTTGTGCGCTTAGTCATGAGCACAGGGGACTAAGGTACAAATATGACTAAGCGCACAGGGGACATAGAAAGACATTTTTTTTACAATTTTTATTTTTAGCAACAATTATTTCCTGGTTTCCCTGTGATCTGACCTCATAAAGTTATGCATTGTTCCTTGTTTGTTTCGGATAATCTTCTTTATAATAGGATACTCACCAATCATTCTTGTCACTGTGTGCATCACAGCCTTGGTGTGGTCTTATGGTCGATATTTCTAATATATGTTACAATGTAACATAAACATAACATAAACAATCTCTTGAAAATTTTTAATCTACAAAAGGCTTAAATCAATCTAAAAATAGCAACCAAATTATCTAAAGACGTGAATTAAGGAAGAAAATGAGAGTCTGGAAACGATTTTGGAATTAAGAAGTGAATTAGTTATGATCAGTTGCATGACCAGGTACTCAAAATCCTTGCACGATCTTGGTGCTATTTTATCAGTTCAAGACCTTTCACTTTTTATAATTTTAATGAAGTGTTTGTTTTGATAAAAAATAAATACTGTACAGTTCCCACTGTCCTTTCAAGTTCAATCTTTACACATTTTGATCAATATTTTTAAATTGATTTACTGTAGGCTGTTTCCTAACAAATGCTTTTCAAGGTATCGCTTGTAGCTTGGGAAATACAATAGGCCACCAAGATACAAGATATTGAAGAAAAATTGTCAAAAAATTTCTGAATATATTTTGGGGGTGTTGTGGCATTATGTTGTAATCCATCCAACCCATCCATTGACTTTGCAGCCAGAATAATCAGGCAAACAACTCTTGACCGTCATGAGAACTTAGTGCTTGGCGCTAAAAACCATGACTTTACCTTCACCTTCGATCTATCTTCAAATTTGGCCTAGTGTTCGTTTTATTGTGGTTTGTCATTGGGCAAATTTGAAAAATTTGTCANATCTAAAAATAGCAACCAAATTATCTAAAGACGTGAATTAAGGAAGAAAATGAGAGTCTGGAAACGATTTTGGAATTAAGAAGTGAATTAGTTATGATCAGTTGCATGACCAGGCACTCAAAATCCTTGCATGATCTTGGTGCTATTTTATCAGTTCAAGACCTTTCACTTTTTATAATTTTAATGAAGTGTTTGTTTTGATAAAAAATAAATACTGTACAGTTCCCACTGTCCTTTCAAGTTCAATCTTTACACATTTTGATCAATATTTTTAAATTGATTTACTGTAGGCTGTTTCCTAACAAATGCTTTTCAAGGTATCGCTTGTAGCTTGGGAAATACAATAGGCCACCAAGATACAAGATATTGAAGAAAAATTGTCAAAAAATTTCTGAATATATTTTGGGGGTGTTGTGGCATTATGTTGTAATCCATCCAACCCATCCATTGACTTTGCAGCCAGAATAATCAGGCAAACAACTCTTGACCGTCATGAGAACTTAGTGCTTGGCGCTAAAAACCATGACTTTACCTTCACCTTCGATCTATCTTCAAATTTGGCCTAGTGTTCGTTTTATTGTGGTTTGTCATTGGGCAAATTTGAAAAATTTGTCAAATAAGTTTTTTAGATGTGTGTCTCTAACAGAAACCTTTAACTTAAGAAATTGAAGTTGAGAAATAAGTTATTGTCACATTGTGTTCATAAGAAATGCAATTGAAAGTATAGCTGTTTAATGCTGTTTTTAAAACCAAGATATTAAAAACTCAGTTGATTTTATGTTTTTGTTGCTTCCTAATATAGACTTGTTACATTTGGCACTTTGCATAATGATCCAAAAACAGTCATGGCTAACCTTGCAAAAGGGTTGAATGGTTATGTAGCTTTGATAAAGCGCTGTTGATTTGTCAGTCTTTGATGTGTGTGATCATGAATATGATATGTAGTGGAAACAGTTGTGATATTCAGTACTACTCTTTTAATGCCGATTTTCTTTGACAGAAAATAACAGTACTGCATGAATTGAAATCAAGAATTGTTGCATGCCAATCAGAAGCTGTAAAAGAAATCTCGCCACCTAGAAAATTAACTGCACCAGCTGCTGTCAAAATGTCTCACAGAAGAAACTTATCATATGGTGGGTCTGTTCCGCAAGCCCAAGAAGACCCTGTTCATAGATTCTCAGTATTTTATGTTGGCAAAGTAACAATTTCAGAGGCTAAAGCACCTCCAAAGTTTGTCGATGAGATGTTGAGAAGAATCAAGCTACTTGAAGTTGATAGCCAAAGACAGAAGAAAAATGGAAGCCATGAGAAGAGCCCGGCTACAGTAACAGGGAATAGTAAACATGCTTCCAGTGGTAAAATCATTGACTTTGGTGAGTTGGCTTATAAATAACTCTCAGAAGCTTGGTGTTTATGATTTTTTTGCAGAGGTGGCACGAATGGACTTGAGAAAACACACTATATCCTCCTTTCTGAAAATTCGCATTGGTTTTCCATAGAAAATCCACAAAGATACATCCTGGCAGCCATTTTGTCCTCCCAATTTTGGCACACGCATGAAACAATTTAAACAACAGAGAATTGGCCCTATGCGTGTGAACCACACACATGGCATTTTCCTCATGACAAAGACAAAGACATGATTGACATGACAAAGAGCAGATTTATTACATGTGTGATGGATAGAGAATGTTGTAGCAAAAACATTAGAAAACCTGACCCAACATGTTTTGTAAAAAGACCTTTTAGCTATTTAGGAAAAAGAGTCTAGAGTGAGTGACATTTTTCTGCAAAATGACATATTTTGAATGAGGTCAAGATCAAGCCTTACCTTCAAATTTGACGTGAATGCATTTTTATAGATTGTTTCCAAATTAATGGTCTTTTGATTCCACAATATGAACTGATATTTTGGATTTCATTGACCGATTTTTTTTTCATCAGACCAACAGTCGAATAATGCAGATAGCAACCCAAAAAGGCTGAGATCTGCCAGTGATGGAGATAAAAGAATCCCAACTGGTCTACCATTAAATGGAAAAGAGAATCATGTGCCGGCTGCTGATGATGGTCATCACCCACATAAAGTGGTTGACCTGAATGATGACATATCTCTCAGAGTTGTAACGTTTCAAGTATCCATGTCATCTCTGATGCTATTCAGCGCTGGAAATAAACAGCTGCTTCTTGAGAAGAAAATAAGAGAGATTTCATATTGCACAAAGGTAACTTCACATAATTCTGGTTTTTGTAAATGTAATGCATTACCAGGCCTTGCGAGGATGAAAATATAGGCACTTGACAATTAAAGAACGATAGTTGCCTGGACATTAAGAAATTATTGTCCATATATGACACAGCAAAAAAAAGAGAACAAGAAATGACAAGAACAGGCCAAATATAATCAGGATCTTTGTAGTGCATCAATGTACAGTACATGCACACTCACTGTACCAAAGAGGTTATCAACCTAGGGACTCACTTTATCGAGCTCCTAGAATTTCCAGGTGCGTGTGGAGGTGGTTGCCTCTCCTTGCAAGGCCTGTGCATTACTACTGTACTGTAGGTGCTCCAAGAGGTGAACAAGCTGGAAAACTTTTGTTGCTTCAATGGTTTCAGATTGATAAACTGAACTTTGGTTCATAGTAGAAAGCAAATTTACTTTTTGCAATTTTCTCCCAATTATCTGCTCAATGAAAGTTCAGATATGGAAATAAGAAAAACTGTTTATTTAGAATATATACAGTATACAGTACAAAACATCTTTTCAAATCATACATAATCCTCTTTTGGAAAAACATTCCTTCACTTTTCCGTTTTTTATTTTCGCTGACTTTATTGGCAAGGGGAATTTTACCTCTTGAACATAATTATTTTGGTATTGCTCTGCAGATTGATTTGAATGATTTTGGGACCTTTTTCACACTATTGGAAATCAAGAAAATTTTCACAAAATTGTAATGATAAGAGTATAATACAAGAAAAATTTGCAAATCTGTATTATACTTTTTTACTTCTTCTGTCACAACAGGGACATCAAAGAAATGATCACTTCGGATTTATTTGTCGTGAGAAAAAGAACCATATTCTGTACCTATTTCAAGGAGAATCAGAACATGTGGTAAGTCCATTTTATTTTCCTAGTTAGCAAGAAAGCAATTCTACCAAAATTGGGTAAGATCTGGAATTCAAATGATAGAAGTAAACATACATATGTTTGCTGCTATGTGTTTGGCCTTTCCATCAACTTTTTTGAATAAAGAAATTTAGAGTAGATTTGAAGTAAAACTAAACAGCGATACTATGACCGGACTCATTCTGCTAAGAAGTGTTGAACTGAAAGGGCCTTTGCAACGGGCATGCCTCACACATTTGATCTCTTTGTTATCAGCTATTTTAAATGGACCATTAAAGTGGCAACAACCAAGAGAACAGAAAAGGTTGCATTCACAAAGTATGCTGGTTGCAAAGGCCCCTTTAATTGAACATTACATGAAGTTTGGCAACATTGATCTTTACTGTATATTGCCAAACTGATTAAACAAATTTTGTCATGATTGGTTGAACAGTTATGGTTTATTCATTAACTGGACTTCAGTCAATTGCTCTTGAATCAGTTGTTTAACCAGTCACTAGTGGTCTTTGATTTGCAATTCAGCTAGTGAAAAGAAGTCAGTTTTCCAAATACGGTCAATGCACTGATTAATTGAACTTTCACTACTGGTTTTCTATTCTTGTATGCCTATATACAGTATATATACAGTATATATTCTATATACTGTATATATACAGTCTATATACAGTACAGGTCTTTCGTAAGTTAACATGCAAGAAATGCCAAAGAAACGAAACGAAAAGAAACGAAACGAAAAGAAACGGCAAGAAACAAAAAGAAACGAAACGAAACTATAAGAAACGGCAAAAAACGAAACGAAACGAAAAGAAACGGCAAGAAACAACAAGAAACGAAAGGAAACGGCAAGAAACAAGAAGAAACGAAAAGAAACAGCAAGAAACAAGAAAGGGGGTAAATAAATCGATGAATCATTTCGTAAGACTTTGCAGCCAGTATCTTACAATTATTTTTCCATCCCTTTGTTAGGCTCTAACAACACAACGCTTTGTAATTACATTCTACAATATATATGATAAATGGAGGAATTGTCGCATGTTTTCTGAAATGACCCTTGATATCCTCTTTTCCTGGTGTCATTGTATGGATATCAACACATTGTGAAAATTAATGCTTGCCAAAGGCCTTGAAACCCCTTGACTTACACGAATTATTTTATGAGAAACTAACAATTTGACCCAGTGCTGAAAGTTTCTAAAAATTATCATATTTTTAGCACTCAGAGTTTCTTGCGAGTTTCTTAGGATTTCAATAACTTTCTTTATCTCTGTGCCCTCGTGAACATATCAGGGGAGGGTCTGCGAGGTATTCCAATGTTTAGACATAACTGAAGCAACTTCTGAGTAATACGATACAAGGAACGAGTGAAAATAAAGTGAAGGTAATCTTTTAATTTCCTCTACTAAAAGAAATAGCTTCTTGAATAGCTCTTTTAGCGATTGTGTTTCTTGTAAAGAGTTTCTTACATAAAATACGTGTATCAATTTTGATTATACCTTGTACGATAACGCAAAGTTACTCAGAATGGCAGATCGAAGGGATTGGAGTGATAATTTTCTTGCAAACACTATTTTTCAGGTTGTAAAATTATCAAAACACAATGTAAAATTATCTGGCAGCAAGCATGCTAATTTACCCCAATAATGACTAATCCAATATACAAAGGAATCCCGACTTACTTTCATGAATCGGCATATCTTGGAATTTTGGTACTTTTATTCCGACGAAGTGCAAAAAACATTCTCTGTGCTCTGAGTCGACCTTCTTGACGATTGCTTCTCTCCAAACCCCAGTCATTTCGTCGAGTGCCTGGCACTTGTCGTTTACTTTCCATACAAATGTGCTTTTTGCCATCTCTTGGACTACGAAATTTTCAGCCATAATTTATCGCAAGCAAACTTTAGCAAAGCCTTCTTTTCTATCGAATTTGTTTCGTTATATAGATTTGTTGCGAGTTTGATTGAAAGTGTCGTTATTTTTAAGTCGAACGTCGGCGTGATAACAAACAGAAGCATTAAAATAATTTATTTTTTTAAATAATTTTTAAAATAATTTTACCCCTGTGCTCCCCATGATCCTATGCACGTTCACGAACCATCAAAACATCCTATGGCTGTAAACAACATATTTTAACAAACAATAGGGGGAACATAAATAGCTGCAGGGAACAAAAGCTTCCTAATCCTTCAAATAATTTTCAGGAATGTCTGTGTTTCAGTTCAAAAGCGATGCCATAACAATGTTCATTTGAAGATTGAATTCATTAAGAGATTTTATTGCCTTGCATTTCATCGGAGTAATAACAGAAAACAACATTAAAGGTAATGTGTCCATATATAAGGCCAGCGTATCCCCAACCTGTCAACATCCATCAAATTATCGGCAAATGATTGGTTGATATTCAAACTGATCACATGAATACAGAAGATTGCTGTAAGCAACCTTTTGTGATCACAAAATAGAGAAACGTCACAGGGAGTGGGAACAAAGCCTTCTTAATCTGTCCCTTGTTTTGTGGAATTTCTGTTTGCTAGATTTCAATAGCAGTCCCAAAGCAACCTTTTATGTGTGATTGAAAAGAAATTTTTGTTGATCACATGCCTTCCTCTGGGAGGTGTACTTGTATGGACACATTACCTTTAAGATATTTTATCGCCCTAGATCTCCAACAATTTGGGAAAAATCAAACAAATTCCTCTGATAGCTGTTTTCGCATTTGGGACACAGTTGCTCTAGTGTTTATAGACAAATTAAACAAGCGAGTCCTCGCGTACATCCTGTACTTAGTCCAACCATTTTGAAAATAATCGCAACAGTAAATTTTTTTAGATATTGGCATGATCGCACCGGTACAATATTTTTAGATCTTAGCAAAAAGCAAATATCTATATACAAAAGGTCGTTTATCATATATATTGTAAAATGTAATTACAAAGCGTTGTGTTGTTAGAGCCTAACAAAGGGATGGAAAAATAATTGTAAGATACTGGCTGCAAAGTCTTACGAAATGATTCATCGATTTATTTACCCCCCTTTCTTGTTTCTTGCTGTTTCTTTTCGTTTCTTCTTGTTTCTTGCCGTTTCCTTTCGTTTCTTGTTGTTTCTTGCCGTTTCTTTTCGTTTCGTTTCGTTTCTTGCCGTTTCTTATAGTTTCGTTTCGTTTCTTTTTGTTTCTTGCTGTTTCTTTTCGTTTCGTTTCGTTTCTTTCTGGTTCTTCAGCACGAAAAGAGTGTTAACTTACGAAAGACCTGTACTGTATATATACAGTCTATATATATATACAGTCTATATACAGTATATATTCTTGTATGTCTNTATTTACGCAATAAGCCCCGTGAAAGTATGCCTTTATGTAGAAAGTGGTTAAACATATTTTTAGGACAAGTTGGTCTTGAAGTGGGAAGAAGTTATCTTATTGATAAATTTTTATCAAGAGTCGTGAACATCTTGTTTCAATTCCTGTAAAGAGTTAGGCTACCCCGTTTGGTTTATATTGAAGGTCCTTTTGAGTATGGGAACATTTTCCGTTGATACTTGCGGTGTTCCGTTTAATCACACGCTGTTGGGTGCTCGATGATGTTGTTCTCAGTGAGGCAATTTAAAAAGCAGGGTAATTCAGGAGTTTGTAGGTGATATTGTGTTGTAAAGGTTTTTAAGCTGCAATCAACCTCAGAGAGATCAATGTTCAAATTTCTCAGGATAGAGTTAAGCTTGTCTTTGAACTCCGTTAATCGTAGGTTATCCGAAGTTCTCCTTCAAGTCCTGTCTTGAAATGGCCATTTGTTGTACGATTAAAGTCTCAGAATTTTGATGAAATGTGAGAAAACGGTGGTTCGAAACAATGCCTAGGCGCCACACACATTTAAGAACCTGTTTCTAATTATTAGTCCATGTCTTCTTCACGTATATCTTTCAAAGTCAGGGCTTGCCAGACCTTGGTCAGCGGTTGCAGATAAACCCAGGGTAGAGGTCAAATTGTTCTAAAAAACGCGTAGCGATGAAAGGAGCCAAATTGCAGACCAGAAACGATCCAGAGAAGGCAGTTTTTATCCAGGAAAACTTTCATCCTTTTCCTCTCTTCTATCTCACAAAAGCTATGCTAAATAGCATTTATGCAGCTTCTTAGATGCTGAATACGTTTTCTTTGAGGGCTTTTTGACTGACCCTCTTGAACATATAAATTTGAAGATGATAGTGTCACCCTTTTTAAAGATTATTGCGAAGAGGCCAGATTACTGCAAAGAATGATCATTAGGCAAAGTTCAAATCTGCATACCCAAGGCGATGTTGAAGGTGCTTTTTAAGGATTTTCATTGCTAGACAGGAGGCGATGAACCGCAGACCGCAAATGAAGAAATTAAATGGATCCTGCTGGACTTTTCAAAGACTCAATTGTAAAAGTATTTCCAGAGTCCAGAAAAGTCACGGCTCCACGGATCCACGGCTCCACGGCTGTGAGCCGGAGGAAGGTTTTGCTTGTTGATGCCATATTTGGTAATTTTTACGAGAAACCTTGGAAAATTTTGGGTTATTTTGGCAACAGCAATTGGTTTATAAATTGTAGGGTTATAAACAACGCGAGGAGTGCGATAGATCTGGTTATTTTGACTTGATAAAATGAGGAAGGTTAAATTAGCATCTGGAAGAAAGTTTGACCTCCTTCTGGACTCTGAGTATTTCATCCAATCTCCACCTCACGAGAGCGATTCATAGGGCCTGGATGCATGAGCATGATGTGGGCATAGACATGCTTCAAGCGTGAATTTAGCTGATATCTGTTTACCAACTTATGCAACTGTATTACGTATTTTATTTTCTCCAAGGTTCAGGTTTTTGTTGCTTATAAGCAGTAGCTTAGAACAAACAATAAATGTAACAGTCATAACAGCCAAATGCAATTTGATAGATTAGTTTTTGATAATAAATCGCCTTATAATGGCCGCCCCTTGGCCAACCTTTTAATCTACCGTTCGACAATGAATTGCCAGGTACTAGTTTGTTTGTTAGTCATGAATAGGATTGCGTCATTTTTTATCCAAAAAGATTTCCGCTCATTGTCGCTATCTCTCTGTTCATAATGTGTATCACAATCATGCTACTGGTACGAAACTGGGAACATGTGACTGACTTCTGTGCTGTACCTGTTACTGACAGCGGGGCACTAAAAACAAATCTAGTACCGGCTGTTGTGGTTTTAATATCGTCAAAGGCTTCTTTTATTCATCCATTCTATCATTACATATGGACAAGGCATGGTTACTGGGCATTGAATTAACAATGTTTGTCATACTGCAAATGACAATGAATTATTCATGAACCGTAATACACGATTACGCTAAAGATGATAGCGAGGAACGTTTAACCAAAATGCATTGCATTCTTTAATCGAATCCCTATAGAGTCTTTAGAGATTCTTGATTGGAACGCAGTGTTTCTTGGTAAAATATTCCTTGCCGCCATTTTGAGCTTAATCGTCTATTGAACCCCCAGCTCCTCTACGAACTAGTGCCCGTTTATCCATTCAATCATTACATATGGACAATGCATGGCCTGCGCATTGAATAAATTATGTTTGTTATATGCAAATTACACTGAAGTATTCATGAACCGTTATTTAACGCCCGAGCCCTTTATGAATTAGCGCCCGTTTACGAAATTACCATCATACTGTAGACTTATGACTCAAGTCCTAGAAGGGTCCTATAAGTGTTTTTACTATCACCTTAATGACTGATTCCCTTACTTTTATTCGTTCATTCATTCATCACATATGGACAAGGCATGGTTACGGCGTGTTGAATTAACCATTTATGTCATACTGCTATCGACAATTTTTGTGCTCTTTTTCAATGTATCGTTATTTCATCATGTCATTAAATTCTCTGAGTTGCAGAGACTAGGAGGTCACAAACCCTTAACTTTGCGTGATGTCCTTAGGAACGGCCCCACAATTAATTTCGCAACTTTCAATGGCGAAAGGGTACTGTGTGACAGGCCACTTGCTTTCAAATTCTAGAGACCGCAAACCAATCATTAGTAGAGCTGTAGTAATTTGGTGTATAAAATCATTTCTCTTTGTTTTAGGCCAATAAACCTGAAGCTGATCCTGAGAGAATAACTCTACTTGTTTCTCTTCTTCGCACCGTTTATGACCAGAGACAAAAGGTGCACAAGCACAATTTTCCTGGTATGGGAGTGAACGTAAGTACTTACAGCCAGAACTTTGACGCTACCTCCTGATAATATTTTAGCTTACTTTGCTTAATATAGGGCCGTATGATTCCCATGATCCCTACGCGGCTTTAAAGAATTATAGTTTAATTGCGACTTAGTCGTAAGCGTTTTAGGATCGGTTTTTTCGATCAGATAGTTTAGAACATCTACGTGGTCGTTAGTTGATCAAGTGTTTGTGCAATTTTACGTTTCTTTGGGACGGAAATGTTTTATTGCAAGCACAGGGATTGAACAAAATCATCGACCAGGGTATCTATGTTCAGTCCATTCTTTCAGCTAAGACAACAATATATTAATCTACACAATCGAAGCAGAATTTTTTATTTATCGCACGCAACCTCGTACCCAGTGTCACTGAAGGTTTTCCGTAAGCTGCAACGCCTATATGACTGCAGGTAGGTCGTAAACTACAGCAGGCTAGCCTCATGTTGACAACAACAGATGGTCTTGGGAACGAGGCTCGCTGATCTATCGCGGATCTGATTTATCGCTGACCGAACACACGGAGCTCTTTTGGACTCACCCGGTAGTTCATAAAGAATTCCACAAAAATACTCCCTTTGAATGAGAGCGACCAACGTTGGAAAAATTTACAAAAATCGGCCATATTCGGGCAAACATCCGCCTTAAGTCAGGCAAAATTTTCGAAAACAATGAATTATTTATTGGGCAGCCCCCCAGATTTTATCTCCCCGTACGCTTATGGCTGTTCAGTCAGATAGGTACGAATTGTGGCACAAAACATTTTCTTTCATCCCTTATTATTGATCTAAGGAAATGTTTTCATTTTATCAGTTTCCATGTTATTATTAACTAATAGGCAATACCCTATGCTAAAACACAGTCTTTTACGATTGTAATTGTTGGAAAGTGAATCAGATAGAGCCACCCAAGTCTATTTTAGCCAAAGCCCTGTGAAACCAATTTTCGGGAAGTTCTTTATTTGAGGGCAAAATTATGCATTGCAAATTTTAAAGAAATTCCCAAACTTAAGTTTCAGCTTCAGTCTGGCTATGGAGTTACTATTTTTCGAATCGATTTCATACTTTTTACAGTACGATTTTTCAATCAATGGATATATTTTTTGACTTGCGTGGTGTATCGTAATCATTGAGATAGAATCTATGGTCAATGTTTTATCACTCGTTTTGTTGCATTTCTCGAATCAGGGCCGCGGAGTGTTTCAAAAGTGCAGGGGCTAAGAGGTAATTTTAACCCTAAATAAGAGCTTTAACGGAATGAATTCAATGGGAAAATCAAGGGTTTTGCAAAAAATGCAGGGGCTTTAACCCCCCCCCCCACGCCCCCCACTCAGTATTGCTCCGCGGTTCCTGTCTCGAATTGTAACGCATGAAAACCATACTCAGCGAAAACAGAGCAAAATTAACTCAGATTATTAATTTGTAGATAATGTATTTTCTTTCTGTCTTCAGGTGTCCGGACCTCCACATCCATTAGATGAAATCAGAGATCGTTCTCGCAGCACTTTCTTCGAGAAGGCCAAGAAATCTCTTACAAGCTCTTTCGACAATCTTATAACACGGCGGGTAAGTGATTAACAAATATGATTTCTGAATTGTTTATTGTTATAGCTGGACTCTTAGTATTGGTTCTTATCTTGGTTTATGTTGCACTAGAAGATAGCAATTGGTCTGTGGTCTGTTTTTAAAAACAGTTTTTAACCCATTGCAATACAGTAAAAACCCCTATATAAGAAGCACAACTTTTAAGAACTGTTAGGGTAAAATTTTGAATGTTCTTGAAATTGCTTTAAAACTGGAACAAAAGGTGTTTCAAAGTGCTAGATGCTCAAGCTTGTCATTCATATGGTTTTTGTATAGTACACGCTTTTTTGATTGCACTATTCTTCGATAAGATCGATTAAGATCCTTCGATAGGTTAAGCCCTAAAACTGATGGTTTTACTGTACGCGAATTAATGTGAACTGAAATAATAGGATTTGTTTCTCATTCGATTTTTGCAGTGTTTGAAAAAATATTTTACTGTTTGCCAACGTGCGTATTAACCTCCTGTTTTGGATTAGTCTTGTACGATTGTATCACCCATTTTGGTTCAGGTCCTCGTAGGCCATTTAACGCATAATACAGCCCGTCAGATCTTAACTAAACCATGAATCGAAAGATTCTACATGGACGACCTTTTTAATTGAATATACTTGCACAATGATATTTGCTTCCAGCTAAAGTTTACAATTTTAGTTAAATCAGTTCAAGCTTTCAAAGCGTCTTTGCCATTGCCCTACTACGATCTCATCCCGAACGTTCTAGTCATGACCGTTTTTATAAGAATTTGACAATAGAGTGCAATATATCACAGAGAAGGCGTTCTCCTCTTCGCTGGTTTTAATGGATTCGTCTATGATCTTTTAAACCTGGAATTTATGACGTTATTTGGACTAAGTAAGTTCTTTGGCTGGAGTCACAGGTTTAAGCAGGGGCTAAGAAAGACTATCCAGCCCAAACGGAAATGATTGAAACTTGAGATAAGAAGGTTGATCAAAGTTTTTGATAATAAATAAAAAGACCGTTACGATCATTGGCAGGATCTACTAAGGTTGTCTTCCGGCTGAATATTGCTTAGCTGGTTGGTATTCGGCAGATTTTCAAGTCAGAAAAATGCCTACAAGAAATTAAACTATTTTAGGAAAGATTTAGTAGGCTTTTGACGTCCGGCTGTGGATATAGTGTACAGCTGGTTGGTATTCGGCAGATTCATCCTTATTTACTAAATTCATCCTTATTTATGAAACAATTTTCGACTCAGATTTATGAAAAAAGATCGGCTTTGAGGACACATATTGTTAACTTCAGAACAGAGAAGGCCATTTTTTGCTATTTCATTTCGTGGGCCTAAGCTATGAAACCAATTAATCTTGGATGTCAAACATGCACCCTCTCTTTCTACTTTCAAAAAAGGGTAAAAGAGACATTGTAGAGGGTTGCTTTTTGTTCTCTTTAGATTTAATTTCGCTAAATTTGTTATTGATATTTTTATTTTTATTTATTGCTATTTAATTCAGATAAGACAACTTGTCGATTAGGTTTTTATTTTGTTGTCTCTTTGCACGGCCCCATGTAAAGCCGTCTCCACAGACTGACGGGGCTACCGTGGTTGAGTAATAAGAAATGAATGAAAAGAAATAAAAAAGAACACGAGAGGGTTTTATGAAATAAAAATAATACTTATCGACGTATTTCGGATGAATATGGATTTAAATTATTATGACATACCTATGTTAGAACAGATATTGCAATGCCTATTCTATTTAAATTTGAGATCACTTTGTTCTTATTTTCATGAAAGAAATTTTCAGTTAACATTTATTGTATTCTCTTTTTCAGCAAAGAGCAAAGACATGTTTGAGTGTTGACCATCCATTATCAGTGGATACAACAATGGGTAATAACAAGGTAAATTTGGTCTTTTATTTAATCTGATTTCCTCCTTCTACACCGGGTGAGTAAAAAGATTTAAAACATTTGCAAGCCTGTAGTTTGTTAACAACTCGCCATATTCCTTAAAACTGATTATCATTGTGTGGGTTACATATGTAAACTTAGATTATGAAATTTAGTTGGTTAAAATCGGTCATATTTTTCTAGATTTATAAAAGATTTTATTAAAAGGTTTTTTGTCAGAATCGTTCAAAACAGGCCTAAACTTCTGGATCAAATTTCCAAAATTTAACCTCCACAGCGTTGAAAATGAATTTTAACCGGGCTATCTTATTGCCTAGGCAATCAGTTGTGTAGACACAAAGCCAGCCCTACAATTCTTTTCACTTCAGAAGTTCTTTTGGCCGTTTTTCAGATAGTTTTCAGTAACATCTTCTGAATTGTTAGCAAATTTGATCAAGGATTCATGCCTGTTTTGAAGTATTCTGAGATTGAACAATTTTATAAAATCGCTCATAACTCGGGAACAATACAACAGATTTAAACCAGCTAAATTTGGTTATCTAAGTTGACATGTTACCTACCTAATGGTAACCAGGTTTAGGAAATCTGATAGGTAGGAAGCAAATTACAAGTTTTGAAACGTTTTTGTTTTGACTCACCCGGTAGACTGGACGAATAAAGTACTGGAAGATTTATTTGGTTGAAATCAGTCTTATCATTCCATAATTATGAGCGATTACTTCAAAGGGTATTTTGCAAGATTCTTGAAATAACTAAAAAATTGGAATTATTTTATGCACGTTTAAACTTCAAAGTCACAGCCAACGCGCTGTTTCCCTTTCAAAGCAAGATTTGCATTTTGTTGCTATTTACTTTTCATCCCAATGGTACTGCTCATTTTCAGTTTTCTGAAGCAGAAAATTCACTAACCATGATACATTTTCTTAAAAAAATGCTTTGTCGCAAAATCGTCAATATTTATTGAAAGGAATGACCTGTGTACACAGCAAACTAGGTTTTATACTATACCCTACTATGTTAGTAATTCTTTTGCATGTTGTAACAAGCGCAATTGTATGGTTTCCCCCAAAATATAACCAAAGAAGCGCACCACCTTATTTTTGCTTGCCCGGTACAGGATGTCTCAAAAATTGTTCCGCGTTTAAGAAAAGGCTTTGAGTTTTAAAGTCTTGTATCTTGTTTGATGAAATCTACCAAAAAATGTCATTGATATATCGTAAAGTGATCTCGGGTGAGGAAGAAACGCCGAGGATAATCAACTCCAAGTTATACCAAACAATGATTTCTGTAAATTCCAACCGTTTCTCCAACTGCGTAGCACCTCCCAAAAGTATGATTCAAAGTCCCATTGCATCTCATGAATCACTAAAGTTAAAGCTGACCCGCTTTAGCCAATTGTAGAAAGGTAAGACGCCAAAAATTGCGTTTGTATTGGCTGCAAAAAGTACTGGACACTAGGAGCAACATTCCCAGAACATATTTAGCCTTTTTCAGAAAATTTTCAGCCAAATTCTTGAGAAGGAAATTAAAATAACTATGAAACAATATTTTGATAAACATAAACCCATTGATCACAACAGCACTAAAAAGTAGTGTCCTTGTTTTTATTCTCTTTCATATTTTTAGTCCTGACCCCAGCTGGGTTTAAACTATAGATCTCTTCGTGCAAATGTCACAACCCGAAGCTTTAGCATAAAGTGAACTATTTTCACCTGTAAGAAATTTCCGCCGATTTGTTAGGTGCCAAGGAAACTTCTGCCGATTTTTCAGGTTTAAGGAACAACAATTTGCAGCTCTGGATTTTATTCTCACAAAATCTTGCACTTTTTTATGGGGGTTTGGATCTTTCAGCCCCAATAAAGCAATCATAAAATTTAACACCAAGATTCTATTGAAGAATTTATCATGCGTATAGTCTCCTGGAAAGAGGGATAGCATTTAGTTGCAATCATATTCCTTTCGAATTTGATCGTATGTATATTACAAACCTTTTTACATTTTGTAGCTTTCTGGAGATGCCAAACGTTGCCTATCACCCAACTTACCAAGATCATCGAGTGAAGACAGCGTACTTGAAAGGCAACGCAGCCGAACCTTTAATAGTTGTCCACCAACGCCGGACTTCCAATCAACTTGCCAAACTAGATTTGTTATTCCTGAAAGTGACGGGGAATGCAAAGTGGAGGCCAACACCCCTAATGAAGATGAGGGCATTGAGAAAGAAGACAAAAAACATGGTCCTGCTGGATTTTCACACAAGAAAGTAGCAAGACAAGGATCATGGCGACAGGTATTTGATAAATTTCAGTTTATTCAAATGTGCAATCCCGGAGGGATTATTATATTTTGGGTACCCTTTTGGGGACGTGCCGCCCAAAGGGGTATACTTTTCGAGATTTTGAGATAAAAATGGTTCTTCCTTTTAAAATTGGTATAAATAAGGGTCTTGCTTTCTCGAGAATTTGGGTGTTGCTTTTCTGGAATATGGTATAAATATGGGCATGTCATACATTTCGTAAAATTGGGTATGAATATGGGTCGGTATCTTATTTTTTGGGTGGCATATCCCTATCTGCAACTATGCCCAGTACCCACCCTGGGGTGCAATCCTTCATATGTTTTTTGCATAAATAGGTTCATGCGTTCTTCGGGCTCAGTGGTGGAAATTTTGATGACTACTAGGGACAAAGTTATCGCTTCCAAGACGAAAGCTGTGGAGTCATGTAGGGTTCAAGTAGTAAGTCATGTAGGGTTCCAACTGATTAAAGAAGGTCATAGTTATTTCCATTGAAGAACTAAATTACACAGATTAATCAACCTTACACTTCAAACGTCCTCCAGTGCAATTAAGTAGTTTTATATTCACAAGGATCCATCTGCTTTTCGTTTGAGAATAATTCAACTTGCCTGTGCAATGTCATGTGATCAGAGAAGCTTTCGCGGTGATAGTTGGAGTGTGCGTCGTGAATGGCTATATTTTGCCTTAGTTTATATATGAATGGAATTTTTTACAATTCTGCTGTGCTTTTGATCAAACTGTTTCTGTTTTTTTTGGGACACTTTTTTCCGTTTGACCGTTTACAGGAGGCTAGAACAAGGGGGAGTTCCTTAGAAATTTAGTAGAGCATAAGAGTACTGTGAATAACTTTGTTCATATCAGATTGATGATATTTACCGTATTACATTGTTCATTCGTTGAAACCATATTCGACGAAATAGTCACACAAATAATTTATGTGTGAACTGTTATAACTTGATAAGATTTATAAAAATATGAAATAAACTATTTTGGATGCATTTCATTATACAGAAGGAATTGATTTCCGAAGAAGCACAACGCGAAACGTCAAACAAGTTTATTATATCTTTTAAATTCTTGATTATATTTATACAGTTACGAGAAGGGACTTATTGATTTATTATCATTATACAGTAGAGCATAGGGCTCAAATCTTTCAAATCCTTAAAAAGGTGGGTGTAAAATTCTATCGCAATATTTTCCTAATTAAATGGCTTGCAGGGAACTTAGGGTACTTTGCTGTAAATCTGCCGTGGAAATCTTTTGATTTCTTGCTTGGTTTCAAAATGGCGGCATTCATAATTTTTTGACAGAATTCATGAAAAATTGTGAAAAAATTAAAATCGTCGTAAATCCTAAATCAATAGAGGAAAAATGATACAATCTTCAAGAAAATCATAGTTTATGAAGGTCTACAATATGGTCGCAAGCAGAAATTTGTCGCTCTTCTGGTTTAGGATTTAGAAATTTGTTGACGTCATAGCCTCAGAAATAATAAGTGCCGCCATTTTGAAAATAATCAAGAAATCTAAAAATTTCCACGGCAGATTTACGGCAAAGTACCCTAAGTTCCTTTCAAGCCCTATAATTAAAAGAAAAATGCGAAAGAATTTTACACCCACCTTTTTAAAGATTTGAGCCCTATGCTATACAGTAGTCATCACATGGTACAGAAGAAGCTTAAAATGCACAGAAAAGCGCAATTTAGTATAGTGGTTCTGTTGGTTTTTTTGTATTTGCACATAACTTACTGAGATATCTTAATCTACTTGTGATACGAAGGTGGAAACAAAGTTTTAATTTAAATTTTTTTTTTGGTGAGAGAACTGGTGATAAGTTTCCCGTTGAGGGTGATCAATATATTTGTACGAAAGTCTTTCTTCTTTCTACGACTATCCAGATTTCCTGGTTTCAAGATGGTCTTTGCTGATGCAAAACAGCCAAATTCATATCTAAACTGTTTCTTATCAGTCGTTGAAGGTTGCATGCGAGCCGGGAAATATTTGAGCTGATAGTTACTTCTTCTTGAATCTTGAAATCTTTTTACGAAGTGTGTCTGTCCGTACATTGCTGACCCATTTTATTACTGATTTAACCATAAACTCATCTGTTTCCTAAGAAACTAAAGAGATGTCTGTACTAAAATTTTCTAAATCTTCGCTAATTTCGAGTTCTGAAATTTAGTTTGGTTGTTTAAGTAGCTGAAGGATTCTGAGAGACATTGTGTGGGGTGAGTGGCCGAGCGGCTTATACAGTTTTCATCAGGTGACTGAAGTTAAGCTTGGTCGAGTGGGGTCAAACTCCGGATGGGTGACCTCAGAGGCCTGACCCGGGGACTGACCTCGCAACTCACTTCGCCGTCCTTCGGAAGGGACGCTAAACTAGGGGTCCCATGCCTGGATGCGGCATGCATAGTGGGCCTAAATTAGCTTTAAGTAGCTAGAAAATCCTGACAGCCCACTTAAAACAAATAACTGACTGACTGACTGACTGACAAACTGTAATATTGCTTATACCTACATACACTAAGCAATAGAAACAACTCTATATTGTTCATGAAAGCTCAAGGAGTCAAAGTGACAAAGCTCGACTCAGTCAGTTTCTAATACACTTCCTTTTTAGGGATGAAATTAAAAGTTATATTTGCTACTTCAACCTCGTCCCCAGGGCCTTTTGTCATATTTGGACGGAGACGAAAAGGCCCTGGGATCGGCTGGTCACGTGACCATCAAAACACCCACTTTCCGTGGGTGTAATAAATTATAGAAATCGTAATGTATGCAGCAGTTATACTTTAGGCCACAGCTACGGTATGTTTTGCAATGGAGAAGACAGGCAGCCGCAGACAGGAGACAGCTCTTGTTTTGGGGGTTTCTGTCAGTTGTTCAAAGATTTGCAACTGTGCTTTCGTCGTATGATCAAAGTTTTCTCTGAAGCCAAAGCAGGTGCGATGTTTGGAACTGGTTTTGGAAGTCTGATCAATGGCTCAAATGTGATCGTCGTTTTACCAACCCGTTCGCCATTGTGGCATCCTAGTTGTGGAAAGTCACTCTGTAGTTCTGTACCAGTTGCTGCCTGCTGCCTGCTGCCTGCTTCCGCATATCCTCCTATCAAAGTCTACAAGCAAAATTTTCCTATTCGTAACCGACACTCCGCAAGTTGTCGTTATATTTGTTCATATTTGTTCATGGAACTTCTCCTTTTCAATTTGACTAAATATGTTTGTCATTCGCTTTGTTTTGGTCACAGGAGGAAATTTGAGAGTTGTTTGTTGTTCGAGTTGCTAGCACAAAAGATTATTTTCTGTGGTCATTCAGTTCCGACGTGATGGAATTAATTTGATTGAATCCTATGGAATTTTCCTGATCAAAACAAACGTACTAAAAGATAGAAAACAAATTTGGCCAGCCTAAGGAATCATAACGTGTTCAATGTCTGCAAATGCTAGCATAAACCATGCATAAACCGTTCATATTCTGCGCCTTTTCTCAAGCTAAAACGGTTAGGTACTTTTCAAGGCTCGACACATTCGCAT
>REGM01000394.1:62336-98609 GCA_004194415.1 Aurelia aurita
TTGCTACTTAACAATTTTTTGGCAGTACTGGTTTCTTTATATTTTTGCATACAGTATTTTTACAAACTTTTTGCTTAGAGAAATTTGATTGTATTTGGACTTTTAATTTTTTGCCTTCAGCAGTGGAAGTACTTCCGTGTTTCAGATCCATCCTCTAAAGACCTTCAATGTGCGGTGAAACTAGTTGGCGGTTATTGTAGCAGTAATCTCATTCCTATTTACTTCCTTGTCCAAGTTTGTGTTTCCACAATGCTGTAATCTTGGCCTTTCTTGACCACAAGACCCTTCCGTCCTTGTTTGGATTCAAAGCAAGTAAGAAGGACTTTTGTAGCAACATACTCTACCTTTAGGAAGTTGACAGGAGGAAGTTAGGGAGGAGAAAGGAGGAAGTTAGGGAGGAGATAGGAAAAAACTAGGAAACAGGAAGCTCATCGTTGAGAATGAATTCCTTTAGAGAATAACTTGGAGAACCGTTGACAAAAGCAACTGACTTGATACATTCTCCACCTTACGTAATTGTCTTCTTACTTAATACATAGGAGAAAGCCTTTAAACAAGTTATGCTTGGTTGGGGGCAAGGAAACGACGATGTTTACATCTAAAATTGCAGAAACTAAATCCTTTTATGAACACAAGGTAGAATACCGCGTTTATAATACAAACAGGAGAGTAAGAAATCTTGGAGACATTTTTCAAATATTATGAAGAATCTTTGAATGTTTGGATGTTTATCTTTATTCTTGAATCCCGTCTTGAGAAAGAGATGGTTCTTGCTTCCTCTGAAAGTATCAGAAGATTTAAGACGTACCATATATGTAGAAAAGGGATGGTGTTTATAAAAGGCCGTGTTTCTGTGTTGAGGGAGGTCAGGTTTGATTCTGTATTGGAAACCTTATCAATGATTGGATTGATAAAACCTAAAAATGTACCACAATGACTACAAACCTGTTTTTCATTATCTTAACCTACTGTATTTGTAGATTTCTAGCGAGCTTGTGGATTTATTGGGTTTCCTCGCCACCTCAAACACCAAACGATACTGCTTATCTTTCAATAACTGGTTTAACCTGTACAACCTTGATTTGTTTTTCAACTTTAAAGTGCACTTAGCTGTGCTCGTGGTCTATTCCTTTTCAAACAGAAAGAATTGAGTTACGTGGAGCGTGTTTTTGTTTATCAGAGGCTTTTGGGACCTGTTGGGACCTGGATATGATCTTGAAAGCAGATATCTACCTAGTTTCTTAATTTCAATCAGCTTTTTTAGGTCCTATCTGAGGACACGTGTAGCTTCATAATATTAAGATTCCACCATTTTTGTCTATTGTTCGGTGAAAGGTTGCCCTGAAATATGGGTTTATTAGTGCCTAGTGCCTGAAATGCTTGTTCGTTTTATGAACTTGACGCAGAGATAATGTAGAGGCTAATGTCATTAGGTCACCAGCGTGGTCATCATTCTTCGCTTTATCAATGAGGCTATACCAGAGTGGAGCAACAGTTGACGCTAAAAATGGGGCCACAATGCAACTTACTATGTTGCATTGCGTTCGATGATCGATTTTCAATAGGATTAACTATCGATTCCATTACTAAACGCGATGCATTTTCGTAAAATTTCCGCGCACTGCCATCTTTGCGGAATCGGCTATAAAACCATGCATCAAAAATTAACGTAAGAGCATGGGTAGTTAGACCCCGCAAGTGTGCTTCTGTGGAGAGCGCCGCAGCTGGTATGCTTCTGCGGACGAAAAATTTCATACTTGTGCGGAGGAAGGAGCGAAAGAAAGATCTCTTTTACTACATCCTCCTCCGCAGAAGTACATATATTGTTCCTCCGCAGAAGCATACAAGCTGCTGCGCTCCGCCATAGAAGCACACCTGCGGTGTCTAACTACCTATGGTAAGAGTAACATAGAAGCTGAAATCTAAATTCTGTTATTTCTTTGGCAAACATATGTTTCCTATTGTTGAGTATCATTTCCTTGTATCTGGCAGTGGCTCTTCGTGCCTCTCCTCCACATTTCCTGCTTTNGAATTAGTCTGTTCCAACAGAAAACCAAAATCATTCCGGTCATCTTTAAATGCTATGCGTAATGCCCTTTCGTGAACACGATTTATTCTATGATAATGTAATGCATCAAAAATTAACGTAAGAGCATGGGTAGTTAGACCCCGCAAGTGTGCTTCTGTGGAGAGCGCCGCAGCTGGTATGCTTCTGCGGACGAAAAATTTCATACTTGTGCGGAGGAAGGAGCGAAAGAAAGATCTCTTTCACTACATCCTCCTCCGCAGAAGTACATATATTGTTCCTCCGCAGAAGCATACAAGCTGCTGCGCTCCTCCATAGAAGCACACCTGCGGTGTCTAACTACCTATGGTAAGAGTAACATAGAAGCTGAAATCTAAATTCTGTTATTTCTTTGGCAAACATATGTTTCCTATTGTTGAGTATCATTTCCTTGTATCTGGCAGTGGCTCTTCGTGCCTCTCCTCCACATTTCCTGCTTTAAAAATTTACACGATGGCACCTGTACTTTAGTCTCTATAGAAGGTCTTGCAGCACACCTTTTGCATTGCAGAAAATGAAGGGACATATTAATCATTCAATAACTATCAACTCATGTCAGATTAAGTAGCTTACGATGGCTGAAAGTAGACTCTGTACATAAGAGTGGTATAAATAACTTGTTGTGGCGTCATCAAAAACCTAGACCCAATTTTTCACGAAACTATTTTTCTGTGATGAATCTCTAGACTGGCAATAAGGTATCACTATTCAAATTTTGGGGCAAGGTCTTTTAGCTCACTCTAAACTTTTTTTTATGTTATTCTGGGCTTCGAAACATTCTGCGCTTTCAATTCTAATATACATTCATATAGGCCCAAATACATTCATATATACTTTCATATATACTTTCATATATACATTCATTCTTATGAACTTTCATCCTCAAAATCTGGCCCGAGAACCTTGTTTTTCAGATTCGTCGTATTGGCTTGGCCTGGGGAAGCCTGGGCTATTATAGCCATTAAGGTCCCTAAATGTTGTCGCTGTATTATTAAGAACCACGGGGATTAAAACTGAAAATTCTACCCTTTAACTCTGTATGTTTCTTTCTGTACTTGACTTTGGCTTTCGACAAAGAATTCCACTGATTTATAAGCGCAGATATGAAAAACTATTAAAAGTCAAGTACAACATGAGGTTAATAAGATACCTGCAAGCCATGTTTAATCCATGTTGTTCTTTATTGTTTTAGTTGTCGTGCAGACCACGAATCAAATTATTCTTAGCAGTTATATTACTTGTACTATGGATGGTTTAAGTAAATCTCCTCTTTTACTAAATGCGATTTGTTATTGAGGTCGCTTGAACGTAGGCCGGTACACGTCATCTCCTATTCACAACAGTGTTTTTGTTTGAAGGGATTTCCAATTATAACTTATGTAAAAGCTTCAACGTGTTTAGCATGACCGCTTACATGTGGTTTAAAAGTGATATTCACATCATGTAGCCTCCACTCCTATGTTGCTTGTCCCACGTAATTTCCTCAGATAGTGCTGAACGTTGTTGATTGTTTTAGTGTAATGTTTTGTTTTGCGTTGGCTGATGCAGAGTCAAGAGAATTTTGTTATTTTTGTAAATAAACCAACGGCCTAAGTTTGTTGAAAGTTCTCATAAAAATGCGTGATCGTATCATGTATTTCACTGAATCTTGGCTGTCTAGAAAGGTATTTATGCTTTGTGTCACATGTCATTTTGTTTTATAGGAGAGCAAAATTGTTTTAGTTTCCTTGACGTCTTTCCTGGATGGCCTTGGCCAGGAAAACGGGTAATCTCCTGTTGTCTAGATTTGGTGTAAATCATTGTTGTTTTTCACAACGTTAGTTTTAATCGTTTCGCACAGTAAATCTTTTGATCACATTGGCCTTGTATTGGGTACGAGTCAAATCGTTCCTTTTCTCCAATTTATATCAGTTCAGGTCCTATTTGGTGATATTTTTAAAGGCAGCTTTTAGCCCAGTTTCATAGTTGGTTGTTGTACAGACGGCAATGTGCATCGTTCAAAAAGAGCACGTTTGAACAACTACTTTCATCTTGAAACCACATCTAATTAATCTTGTACAAGTTTTTTTCTCAAGAAGAGTTTGTTAGCAATTCTAAACTGCATTCATAATTTCAGATGCACCTTGTCCCCGCAGAGGTCTTAATAACAATCGCCAATGATTTTCGCCCTATCCCATTGTTATTGTCCTTCACAGGGACACCATAGCACTTTGGAGGAGAGATAGCTTAGGCAATAGGTTCAGAAGTGTAGAAAATCGTGAACAGAAAACTGTATTGTGACATAACAGACATGATTTACTAATATCAAATCTTTCTAGCTTTGGCAAATAGAAGTGAATATTCAGCGTAAACGAATAGAATAGAAGTGAATATTCAAGTATGAATCGAGAGACAGCGTAAAGGGATCATATCGAACAGTGTTTTGCAGCAATATAACAGAGCCTAGGATTATGTCACAAAAACCTATATAGCGTGTGTATATGATATATTATTTTACGTTTTTAGCGCGTAATCCTAAGTTATGTAAATCCGAAGGTGTGCCTTTTGTGAAATAGGCGTTCCATTATCTTTGCATCTTGATCATTCGTGTTCTCCTCCCTTCCTTTGGCTTTTCTGGTTATTTGTCTTTTGTATAAAGCCATAGCCTGCCCATAGCCAGCCATAAAATCCAAAATATACACATGATTGTTCTTATGGTCTTTATGGTCTTTTCTAACATGGGATCCTATAAATTCAGACTTCATTTCTACATGAAAAAACATTGTACAGTAAGTAGTAAACAAGAAAACAGAATCCCAGCAATGAAACACAACAAAACACAGTAAAACGCAAAAAGAAATGGAAAAGAAAACAACGCAACGCACAAGACAACACGGCACAACACAACACAACACAACACAACACAACACAACACAACNTCTTGAAACCACATCTAATTAATCTTGTACAAGTTTTTTTTTCAAGAAGAGTTTGTTAGCAATTCTAAACTTCATTTATAATTTTAGATTCACCTTGTCCCCGCAGAGGTCTTTATAACAATCGCCAATGATTTTCACCGTGTCCCATTGTTATTGTCCTTCACAAGGACACCATACCACTTTGGAGGAGAGATAGCTTAGGCAATAGGTTCAGAAGTGTAGAAAATGGTGAACAGAAAACTGTTTTGTGACATAACAGACATGATTTACTAATATCAAATCTTTCTAGCTTTAGCAAATAGAAGTGAATATTCAGCGTAAACGAATAGAATAGAAGTGAATATTCAAGTATGAATCGAGAGACAGCGTAAACAGCTATCATATCGAACAGTGTTTTGCAGCAATATAACAGAGCCTAGGATTATGTCACAAAAACCTATATAGCGTGTGTATATGATATATTATTTTACGTTTTTAGCGCGTAATCCTAAGTTATGTAAATCCGAAGGTGTGCCTTTTGTGAAATAGGCGTTCCATTATCTTTGCATCTTGATCATTCGTGTTCTCCTCCCTTTTTTTGGCTTTTCTGGTTATTTGTCTTTTGTATAAAGCCATAGCCTGCCCATAGCCAGCCATAAAATCCAAAATATACACATGATTGTTCTTATGGTCTTTATGGTCTTTTCTAACATGGGATCCTATAAATTCAGACTTCATTTCTACATGAAAAAACATTGTACAGTAAGTAGTAAACAAGAAAACAGAATCCCAGCAATGAAACACAACAAAACACAGTAAAACGCAAAAAGAAATGGAAAAGAAAACAACGCAACGCACAAGACAACACGGCACAACACAACACAACACAACACAACACAACACAACACAACGCAACGCAACGCAACGCAACGCAACGCAACGCAACAAACTGGAAGTATTTTAACTGTACTAAGTCACAGAATAATGTACTTATTAGTTCCTTTTAGTTTGGAGGTGGATTTTAAAAGTACTTTTTTCTTTTTTCAGCATATCTACAACACGGTGACAGTCGATGGTAAGTTGTTTTGTCTTCACAATACCAAGGTCGTTGAGCTACGTTGGCCTATTATAAATCTCTACGAAAAATGAGTGAGTCAAAGAAATGTATCCACTGTTTGAAAACATACATTGCAAAAGCAAGCACCCTATTTTAGAATTTCAGGCACTTCTTCTCACTAATGGTTAGCCTAACTTTGATACTTTATTGCTAATTATTTGTCCAAGAAAATGAGTGATCACCCAGGAAAAATTCAGTTACGGCGTCAATCAGTGGAAATTTTCAGTATGGTTAAAATTTTGACCGCCTAGATCTTAGCTTTACTTGGGCAGAATTTGGCCAATAAGATATCCGTGCTTGGAATTGAGTGTCCCTCAAAGTAGTGTAACAGCTCGTGTAAAAGCTCCTTCAACTGTGTTCAATACCATTGTTCCTTTGCCTTAAATCAGTCACTTCGAAGGCCTGTGCAAGGTTAGATACTGACAATGAAGAATGCACGCANAAAGCAAGCACCCTATTTTAGAATTTCAGGCACTTCTTCTCACTAATGGTTAGCCTAACTTTGATACTTTATTGCTAATTATTTGTCCAAGAAAATGAGTGATCACCCAGGAAAAATTCAGTTACGGCGTCAATCAGTGGAAATTTTCAGTATGGTTAAAATTTTGACCGCCTAGATCTTAGCTTTACTTGGGCAGAATTTGGCCAATAAGATATCCGTGCTTGGAATGAGTGTCCCTCAAAGTAGTGTAACAGCTCGTGTAAAAGCTCCTTCAACTAATCAGTCACTTCGAAGGCCTGTGCAAGGTTGGATACTGACAATGAAGAATGCACGCAGAGAATTCTACCTTTCGTCTACGCATGCGCAAATCGTGTATTCACAAGACGAATCTATGGCAAATTTATGGTTACGCCGCATCAGATGCTTTTATCTTTTAGCTGATTATTATGCATTGCCTCTTGTCGCCGTGGTGCGTTTTTGGTTTTGCAGTGCATACTGTACGAATCGTCATTGTTTTCAAAGTGATGACCGTATTGGCTAAGGCACAAAAATTAAGTTAAGACATAAGATGTTGATATCTTGAATGTTCGATATTTTCAAGGCATGACTCATTCATTTTCTTGCCTTGCTATCGTAGTTTTACACATTGTGTTATCTCAAGGTGGGCAGAAGCACGTGTTCAGATCATATCATTATTTGGTGTGACGTACTTTCATTTGGTTTTTACGTTTTTCCTTACATCTGGTATCTGTGATCTTTGACGAACCACACCACACTGTTTTATATTTATTAATGAAAATATCGTGTCCCATCCTTCCGCTATTAGACAGAAACTTTCTTGGTTGAAGCATATGAAATAGTCATACTTATTCAAGGACGCGTATGCAGAAGACGTTGTATTCTTGTTACCAAATAAGCTAGTATTTTTAACAGGAACGATTGCTTGAGCATTTCATCTCAAAGCTCACTACAGATTTCCAATTCTGAAGATTCAAATGCCAAAAATTACATTACTAGATATGCAAACTCATAGATCCGAATTTAAAAACATTTTATGACCAAATCAACTGATCCACTTTACAGTGTAGTTAATGCAGGGGCATATGTGTTCAATGAATTTCTTAAATGACTTGCTGTTTCAAAGGGTGGACTAATCAAAGAGTATATTTATAAGAGTTCCAACTATAGGTTGGTGATGGAAAGTTGCGCCCTCATAAGGCAGTAGCCTTATTTCAACGAGTGCCAATTTTCGCCTAAAATATAGAAACTTCGAATCATGTAATCAGAGTACAGTGAGGTGGTACCCCCCTCTTTGCAATAGCATTGAAATAATACTGCAAATGTAGCAGGCTGTCTCCTAGATTTATCACATGAGTCCTTCTTTTTGCTCCATCCCCCTTAACCATACCCCACAGGCCACAATACCCATTCCGCATCAACTATATTTTAGCGGAATGACTGTAACAATAAATAACAATTCAATGGAGCAAAACTTAGACTCATATCATCAGTCTAGCTGTCTCCCACCCATGTCTTGCTTTCGTGACCGCCTGAGCAGCTAATTGCTAGCCTGTGCTCCAGTCCAGTCATCACGCTTCGGTGAATGGACTGGAACATGGCTACTAATTGCAAGTTTTGCATATTTCATTGTCAGCATCAAAATTAAACCTTTCACCGAAGTTAACAAAAGTGTGGGAACTCTGTGGTGGAACGATATTGATATCTCAAAATGCAATTCAGCTAGGCGACTGGCTAAGATCTTGAACTTCAATTTATACGTTTACGTTATGAAACTATGCAACAGCAACAGCATCTATGATGGAAAACAAGCAAAACAATGATGACAATCAGAAGTGAGCTAGAAACATACTGATACTTTGTAGTAAGTCACTGATCACAGGATGTAACGTCTGATAACGCTTGTCAGATGTAGCCAGCCGTTGCTGTTTGCATTATTTCGCTGTTATCATACATTTCATACCCGATCGGTGTCTGAAGAAATCGACGATGTTAAGATTGTTCTTGTGGCGTTAAGATAGGCCGAAGGTCTATTTCTTCTAGACATTCAACGAATTGCAAAATGGGGCTGGCCAGTTTATTATAAGCTAGTGATTTTAATGAGCACTTTCGCACGAGGCTTCGTTTTCCCTTGTAACCTCACAAATGCGAATAATCCCTACTTGTTCTCGACGAAGTTCTCTTTGAAGGGAAAATCCTTCTTCCCCCGTTCACTTGCTTCTTTGTTTCGTTGTTCCCCTTCAGCTTTAGGAGGTAATCTTATGCTCATTGGGACCCCTTATCGGTGCCATTTTTGCTTCAAAGATGCAGATTAGGTAGCCTGCGCGAGGCCTCAACATTCGTCCGGGAAAGTATATACTTTCCCGGAGGACTGTTGAGGCTGCGCGCAGGCTACAGGTTAGGTTGCAGTTTTTGATTTTGTACAACAGGCTGCCTGATTAGAATCAATCAGACCGATTAGGTTACTTCAAAACAAAGATCTTCTTTTGCTTAGACACATTAGCCAGTTTTTATCGTTCTTTTACATCCTTTTACGCCATGTTTTAACTGCTAATTTACCCGTAAAACTTATTGATTAATGGAGGTCTTTTCTTTCCATCATCACATTTGCCATTTTGTATCTTTTATTAGTATCCTCGTTTCATAATTCCTTTAAGAATTATTTCCTTTTCTGTTCAAAATATCCCTATTAATTTGAAATTTTTGTTTTTTCAAAATTTTACGATTTCTTGATGGCATAGAAACAACCCTATTTACCAATTTAACGAGACTTTCTAATGAGAGATGTTCACACTGTTGATTTGCGTTTAGGCCAGTGACGTCATAGTGATATTTGTGGTTTCAAATGAAATTGCATTTGCATGGATCTATTTGCTGGTGACACAGATCACAGTTAGTTGTTAGATAAGAGAAAAGCCGAATGAAGAGAAGGGACAGTCCAAATTTGATATTATATTGAAATTGTCCAGTTGGAAACCCTCAATTTTTTTTGGATGTAAGATGCACAAAGAGAAGCGAATTCCTGTTTATCTTTAAACCAAAATAATCTTTCAGCTGCTAAAGCTTGAGAGAAAGCATTATTGTTGTTATCTCATTTGGTTGTAAATGTGGTCGAAACCTGTTCCTTCAGGAAATCATGTAAAAACTGGAAACAAGTATCCCGTTTGTCAGAACTTTTTGACTCGCCCTTTAAACATTGCAACATTATACTAAAGCTTCACACAAAATCTTTCAGACAGATATGTAATGCACCTTGCACTAGCATCCTGCACTTTTTATTGATGAATTTCCGGGTCTTTCAAAATATTAGTTACTATTTTTATGTACTTCTTTTTAAGAAACTTTCCTCAGGGGATAACTTGGGATTTCCTCTCTTTCCGATTTTTTGAAGGGGAAANAAAGCCGAATGAAGAGAAGGGACAGTCCAAATTTGATATTATATTGAAATTGTCCAGTTGGAAACCCTCAATTTTTTTTGGATGTAAGATGCACAAAGAGAAGCGAATTCCTGTTTATCTTTAAACCAAAATAATCTTTCAGCTGCTAAAGCTTGAGAGAAAGCATTATTGTTGTTATCTCATTTGGTTGTAAATGTGGTCGAAACCTGTTCCTTCAGGAAATCATGTAAAAACTGGAAACAAGTATCCCGTTTGTCAGAACTTTTTGACTCGCCCTTTAAACATTGCAACATTATACTAAAGCTTCACACAAAATCTTTCAGACAGATATGTAATGCACCTTGCACTAGCATCCTGCACTTTTTATTGATGAATTTCCGGGTCTTTCAAAATATTAGTTACTATTTTTATGTACTTCTTTTTAAGAAACTTTCCTCAGGGGATAACTTGGGATTTCCTCTCTTTCCGATTTTTTGAAGGGGAAAACCCATGACATTATCAATCTTCAACAATTTATGCCTGTGTATTGTATAACAAACAAAGAGCTTCAGTTCACGGTTAGTGGCCTTGGTCGTAGGTCGTGTTTATTTACAAACACACTTGTTTCAAAGTTGGAAGGTAAACATCACAAGAAAGATGATCATTTGAAAGTTTTGAGTTGAAAGTGTATCAACGATGAGGCAGAAGAAATTTTTACAACGTGTATTTGGAAGCGAGTTTTTCAAGGAAGTTGCCAATGGGAAGTTTAGTACTGGTGGTAAGTTGGTTTTGTGTTCACGGTTACCCAAATATTTTCCTGATAACCAACAAAAAGATTATGGAAGTGTTCCTTTGGGTTTTCAATGTTTTCAGACATCTAGCTAAGTGATAAAGTTGACTACAGATGAAGGATCGTTAGATACACTCCACAAAAATAACATGGAAGCTACGATCTGGTTCTGCTGTTTGTGGCTCTTTTCAAGAGACAAGCGTGTAGTAGTTATTACTTGGGAGGTCATCACTTTTAAGAAGACACTTTTTAGAACTGGAAGGACACCTATAACTTTAAGCAAGATTCCAAAGATAAAAGGTTATTCTTGACTTGGGACACGGGTGAAGTTAAAATTGGGAAATGCGAAACACTCGTAGAGCCCGTGTTTCTGCTCTGTGGTTAAGTCCATAGGCTTTAGACAATTAACAGTAGTTTTACTGTTATGAAGTTTGCTGCGTTAAGTTACAGTCTTTGAACTGTAATTTTGTTGAAGNTAACATGGAAGCTACGATCTGGTTCTCCTGTTTGTGGCTCTTTTCAAGAGACAAGCGTGTAGTAGTTATTACTTGGGAGGTCACTACTTTTAAGAAGACACTTTTTAGAACTGGAAGGACACCTATAACTTTAAGCAAGATTCCAAAGATAAAAGGTTATTCTTGACTTGGGACACGGGTGAAGTTAAAATTGGGAAATGCGAAACACTCGTAGAGCCCGTGTTTCTGCTCTGTGGTTAAGTCCATAGGCTTTAGACAATTAACAGTAGTTTTACTGTTATGAAGTTTGCTGCGTTATGTTACAGTCTTTGAACTGTAATTTTGTTGAAGCCATATGGCCTAGCAACCTATTGATTAAATTTCTCTTTCACACAAGGAAACATTGGATTTTTCGCTAGTTTGTCTAAAGTAAGTCAAATGGTCTCATCCTATCTCCATTCAAAGTTTAGGGATGAGATGAGTTGAAAATTTTCCTAAAGCTCAGAGATATTACTGGTGTTGGGTACCGGTATCGTCTCCTGATCGTTTCCGGAATGAGGAAGGTTGTCGAGGAAAGACCCCGCTTTGTCGAAACTTCCAATTGTGATTGTTATATTGTTGCATCATCATCTATGCATAATCACGTTTTACCAAAGAGAGAATGTTTCAGTTGCTGGATTGAAAATGTTTTTAGACTTAGCAGCTTTTCATGGCGGTTTATGACATATCTGTCAGTCTGTATGCAACGGACAAGACAATTTTATGACGTCTTTGGTCTGGGTTCTGATACAGATTGCAAGAATATTGACCGCAGACGATCATATCACTCCCTACTTCTACTAGAGATCTGTACAAGATCGAAGATGTCCCGATTAAGGCCTACCCATAGATCTTGAGCACTTTCGACAAAATACTTTTGTTTCCCATCCGAGAAATCCCTGAAGAAACATAGAAGATATTTTGGCTGTTGCTCTCTGGAAATAGCAACCATAAGCTGAGGTCAACCTCAGGCTGAATTGTGTTACGATTTAGAAAGAAATATACGAATAAACTATCATAACAGACGATGCTACAAATTGCTTTTTACTAATGGCTGATACTGTTGATAATTCGAGAGCCAATAGACCTTTTAGCTGTTCTACAAAAGAGTCTGGATCGAGCGATATTTTTATACATTTTTATACAAACAGAAGAATTCTCGAATGTGAACAACAGTTATAGAAGCTGTAACGCCGGTCAATCGAACCTTTCGAATCAAAATTTATTGAAATATCTTTCAGTGCAGACTCTTTTTAGAATAGTCTATTCACTGTAGCATATAAAAAGTTAAATGCGCCTCCCATGCGCCTATGAGCCCTGAGGATATATGGCGCAATATAAGTGCTTTTATTATTATTATTATTATTTATTATTATAAAAAGTTAAAGGACAATTCAAAAATACACTAAGACTTGTTAAAAGTTTCGATTTTCATCTTCATCAGTAACTATTCTGATACTGTTGGTTACTTATGAGTGGAGTCTATAGAAACTATGGCTCTCATTGTTCACTCTAGGGCTAGGGCCATACTATATCTGGTTACCTGATGGTCTATAGTATAGCACATAAGCACATACTATATCTGGTTACCTGATGGTCTATTCATACAGACGACATGTCACGTGACTTGATCAATTCGCGCTCGAAAACACGACGCCATCTTGTTTTGGGGTAAATCTTCAGAAAATTTCTATAGGAATCTATAGGAAATTTGCAAAAAGTTGCATACAATTGCTCCTCTATTCTACCTTACGATAGTGAGTAGAAAAAGGATAGGTAGCAATTGTCAGTTAGACCTAAACCTATGAAATAAGCACACGAACATGCTGTTTTTAAAAGCAAAACAAAAATTTAGGCCAAGAAAGCTGTGAGAAACTTGCCTTTGCGTTGATAATTTCGTAGTTACCACCACAAACTCTGTCGGCTGTGAGTTGCTCGTCGCTTCTTCAAAGTCAACCTTCCTTTTAGACATTCGCCTATCTCTCTGCTAAAGTTTTTGAATAATTTGAGCAGCTTCCAAGCTTTTTGAATTTATTCATTGCGATAAATAAACGAGACACTCCCCGTTCGACGCTATACTTTGTAATGGCTTCATTAGAGTGTCTCGTTTATTTATCGCAATAAATAAATTCAAAAGACTCGGAAACTGTTCAAATCATTCCAAAACTTTAGCGGACAGATAGGCGAACGTCGAAAAGGAAGGTTGACTTTAAAGAAGCGACGAGCAACTCACAACTGAGGGAGATTGTGCCGCTGTTTACAATATTATCGTCGCAAAGGCAAGTTTCTCACAGCTTTCTTGGACTAAATTTATAGTTTCCTTTGAAGAATAGCTTATTCGTGCAATTATTTCATTGATTTGGGTCTGACTGACGATTGCTACATATCCTTTCCATATTCACTATCGCAAGGGAAAATATAAGAGCTGTTTTATGCAACTTTTTGCAAATTTCCTATAGAAACCTATTGAAATTTTCTGAAGATTTACCCCAAAACAAGATGGCGTCGTGTTTTCGAGCGCGAATTGATCAAGTCACGTGACATGTCGTCTGTATGAATAGTATAGCAAAATCTTTAATTCTGTTGATTGCTGAAACCAATGCAATTGACCCTTGCAATTGACCCATGCTATGGATCCTCAGAAATCTCACGAACGAGTTCGTGCATGTTGGACACCAAGTGTATTCAATTCTGAAGGCACAGCTGTTTAGCTTGGTCCATTTTGGAAATTTCTATACCAGATCTTAACGATTTCTATGAACCTTCCTAACTCTTTTCTGTTTGTTATTCCGTGATCATTTACTAACAATTGATCAAAGCTTTGGGTATTCAAAAATGATGTAAGAATCCTAGCAGGACTGGAAAACAAATCTTTTGTTTTTGCGTTTACCACTCGTGTTTTGGTCTTCCTACTGAAGGAGTTGTTTTCGATCATGAGAAAGTTTAATCACCATTGCTTCTAACGCTGGGAACTTTCCGACCAACTTTGTGTTCAATGTCATCTTGACTTTTAAATTTTGTCATCCTGCGATAGCTTCATAATCGAATACGTAGACCATTTGGCTTAGATTTATTATGACGAGTCCCAGTTACAGCTCAGAAACGAGACTACCACAAAACTTGAACTGCTCAAACTTTGGGGGCGCCAATCACACTTCCTAAATTTAGGGAATCTTGTACATCAGAACGAGGCTTTCAAAGTATACAGTAGATTTAAAGATTTTACTGTTTGTTTGAGTCGCTGTTTGGAACTGTTTGGGCTGGGTGTATTAGTTAAAGCGGAGGAGCGAAATTAAGAATCCTGTAATCAGTCAACATTTAGCTATTTAGAATCAGGAATCCAAATATGGTTCCAATGATCGGTCTGAAAGATTCTATTGTTATTGTATACATGCGAAAATACGGTGGATTTCAACAAAATGTAGGACACATCGCTCTACCCTGTCTCTTTTGAAGAATCGATAAAGCCTCTATTTCGGGGGCATGGTGAAGCGGCGACCTGAGGATATCGTCTATTAAAAAAGTTCATCTCCAAGAATATCTATTTCAGTCTCTGCAAGATTCTCTGTCGTCTCCGCAAAGGTTTTTTCTCAGTAGCGTTGCCCCCCTCTGCTTGGCCCTTGCCACGCCATATCTGGTTGCTCAAAAGGACTTGCCTGGAAGGTAGTAAGGGACAGCTGTGAAGCGCGTCGAAAAATGTTTTAGAGAGAACCTCATCAATGAACTTATTCATTCTAGCGGTGCTGTTTATAAAGTTGATTTAGTGAAATTTTATCGAAACGCGTTATATCATTGCCCTTTTTTCAAACGGAGCGCGTGTTATAGAAATGTTTCTTCTCTTTTCGTTCGGAACTTCTTTGACAATCTTAATGCCAGATTTTAATTAATTTTTTTCTTTGTAGTTTCAATCAACGAAGAAAAGAAGAAAGAGGAGACAGATTCTGGTGCTTTAGCGAGAGCAAGATGGAGAAAAGCAATAATGGAGCAGAGAATTTTGATTAGGATGGAAAAAGAAAACAGAAACCTTGCAGGTACAATCAATGATGTCTGTTATGTTTCAAGGCCATATTAGAGAATCGCACGGTTCTCTGTCGACATTATCTACAGGGTGTCCCAAAAAAGTTGTGCCCCATTTGTGTGGCTGCTGTGGAGGAGCCGTAACTTCTATTGTCCCGCTGTTGATACAGTTGCATTAGATATACTTCAACTTAGAGTTTGAGGCCTTGTTCTAGCAAATCGGACAAGTGGTTGTTGATTTATGGCACACGAAAGTAAAAAAAGTGAAAACTTCAAAAACAGCACTTTCTTTTTTCTCCAAAAATGCCAAAATCAAGTAAATTGCGCCATAAATCAGCAACCGCTTGTGCGATTGGCTAAAACAAGGTCTTAAACTCTAAGTTGAAGCCTATCCTATGCAATCGTACCAAAAACGGGGAAATAGAAGTTACAGCTCCTCCGCAGCAGCCGCACAAATGGGGCACAACTTTTTTGGGACACCCTGCCCTGTATACTGTATGAGAAGCGTTAACGTACGTTTCAGAAGTCTTGCACTTGCCCCAAGTTTATTTCATGAAATTCGTTTGACCGATCTCTTTCACTCAGTTCCCGGATCTGCGGACCCTCATTCCATGGCTGCGTTTCTCTCCTTCGCATCGACCCCGCGTAAAGGGAACTGCGGAATGAGATCAATGATCAATAAGACGAACATCAAGAAATAGAATTAGGGCAACAAGTCTGCAGAAGTCTTGGCACTTCAATGTTGAGTCGTAGAAAATGATTTAACACACCGAGAAGAGCCTGATACATATTGTTTTGACAATCGTAAGATACGATAAAGATTTGAATTCCAAGGGCAGTTTTGAATAGACATAGGTTGCCCGTCGTCATGGCTGGTTCATTTTCCGGGACAGAAGTTAGCCCGGTATTGCACGCAAGACGACGACGTCTGTCTGGGTGTGCCACAAAAACTGTTTTGAAAAATATCAAAATTTGTCTGTCAGTAAAGAATTACAATGTCCCTTGAGGATTATGACTGAAAGTAGGGCCTTTAAGATTTATTATACACTTTAAGGGCCTGATTNCGGTTTTATTTCATTAAAATCACCCATTTTTGCCAGATAGTAAGCATTCATCTCAGGGCAGCTGTTTAGATCAAGTTCATCTTATTCTTGTGTAAAATTTCAGATCTACTGTGCTTGAAACTTTTTCCATGTGCAATGTTTTTGAAACTTGATTTATTTATGCGCAATCCAAAACGGGCACACGTCTTGCGGTAGCCTCTATTAAAAAAACTATCATAAGTACTGTTTAAAATCTGTCCTGAGCCAGGTGGATAGAGTCTGTTCAGTTCCATGGCCAAAAATATGGTTGAGGTTTAACACACCGAGAAGAGCCTGATACATATTGTTTTGACAATCGTAAGATACGATAAAGATTTGAATTCCAAGGGCAGTTTTGAATAGACATAGGTTGCCCGTCGTCATGGCTGGTTCATTTTCCGGGACAGAAGTTAGCCCGGTATTGCACGCAAGACGACGACGTCTGTCTGGGTGTGCCACAAAAACTGTTTTGAAAAATATCAAAATTTGTCTGTCAGTAAAGAATTACAATGTCCCTTGAGGATTATGACTGAAAGTAGGGCCTTTAAGATTTATCATACTCTTGAAGGGCCTGATTACAGGAGCAGGGCTGCCTCTGTAAGCAGGGATGAAATGTTGCGTGCGAGTACATGCAGTAATTTACCCCAGGGCTGCGAAGTAATTTTGGCGGGAAAAATCAAATCATTGGCATTATGGCGATTTGGTGCATGCGCAGTTAAAAGAGTTTGGGTAGCTAGCCCTGTTTCCAGCCCTGCCAAGCGATTACATGAGAAAAACGTCATTATTTCGTCCCTTCGAACAGGGCCAACCCTGTTATGCACCCGACTGCCAGGGCTGGCGCACTTACCATATAATCATGTTTCAGTTCAGATTTATTACATGTCTCGTATTGACAGAGGGATCTCGCCTAAAATCGTCCAGCTCGGATAACAGGGCCAGCCCTGCTCATGTAATCAGGCCCTAAGTAACTAGAAGAAAAAATCTTGTTACTGCTAAAAGTAATTTTTTCTCAGAAGAAATGGGACAGAAAGAAATTTTAGTAATGGTATGGTAATAGCATTTTGGTGATTTTTCAAACACGTCTACCTTTTCAGGACACCCGGTGGATAAATGCTTTTCATCGTTTCCTAATTTTACTTAACGATTGCTTTCCAGACAAAATAAGTGCAACAGAGACGCGACGTCAAAAGCTGAGCTATGAAGTATTCGAAAGTTGCACTGCAGAAGCCGCGACAACATGGGATGAACTTCTTGCGAAAAATTGGAAGGAAAAATTCGATGATAATGTGCTAATGGCAGCTGTCAAAGCAGGTAGGTTTCTCCTAAATTTTAGCAATCTTATATTTTCATTTTTGTATTCTTGTTGCTACTTATCAAGCAAAAGTCAAAGGCTTCTTAACTTGATTACGCTTGAGATGGTGGCAAGGAACTTTTACCAAGAAGCATTGCGTACTAAATGCGAATCTTGATGATTGTGAGACATTGCACGCAATAGAACGCAATGAATCTTGGTAAGATCTCCTCACAGCTACATTTAGTGTAATCAGCTATTGATATGAACTTTAGACTGCGTTCACGCGATACCGGCACATTTTGAAAACGGTGAAAAATGTGACGGTAGCAAAATTTTAGCTAGCGTTCACACGATAACGGCACAATTTGAAAACGGTAGGAAATTTGACGGTAACAAACTTGTTGCAATCTCCCCAAGAATTTGATGCAAAAAAATGTACCTGCACCTTAAGAATCGATCAGCCTCGTTTTGACAGCGTCGAAACATCTTCCGTTTTCATCGTTTTCGAGTGTTCACACGATGGCGTTTTGAACATGTGCCGGTTAGAGTTCCGTCTTCAACATCTGCCGTTTTCAAAATCTGCCGTTTTCAAATTCTGCCGTTTAAAAAAAAAACCGGCAAAACACGTGCCGTTTTGGTGTGAACGGGAGGCCTATCCGTCACATTTTTCACCGTTTTCAAATTGTGCCGCTATCGTGTGAACGCAGTCTTAGACAAGCACTGAGGTAAAGAAACTTGCATGTCGTATAGCATCGAATCTACACTGATTGCAAACCCACATTGATTCTGCACTGACTGTGAAATCTGAATTACATGTCAGGACAATTTGCATGGAGGACGTTTTGACTTTTTTATGAACTTCGTTCCTTGAAGCAAGACCTCGCAGACTCATGAAGATCCATATTGAACTGAATTATATCCCGCTTTTTAGGTGTACCGAAATACAGAAGAGGTGAAGTATGGAAGTTCCTTATTCAGCAACATTCAATTCGTGCTCCTAAGAAAGAAGAAGACGAAAGAATGTCAAAGAGTTATGATGAATTTCTTGAAGAACCTACCACGCATCAACATGCCATTTTGATAGATATAGGTAAGATCTATTCTCTAGTTCCTCATGCCGTTAATGCAGAGTAGGTGCATTTTTATGATATTAAGGCTTTGGCAAATTTCCAGCATATCAACCATTGTTTAAACTTTTTTTTTTATATTCTCATAATAATTTACAAATAATAACAAAGGTACATAACGATACCACGGGGAGCACGGAACTACATAGCGACCCTGAAGCCATTTACAATTAACTTAATTACAAACATACATAAAGAACTTAATTACATGCAGACAAAATGCATGAAGTGTCATGGAAGGCCAAAACCCGACCCCGACAGGGAAGAAGCCACCCCTTTAAACTTTAAACTTTGCAAGAAGTAAAGGAAAGTGGTTTCAGCGAAAAGNATTACATGTCAGGACAATTTGCATGGAGGACGTTTTGACTTTTTTATGAACTTCGTTCCTTGAAGCAAGACCTCGCAGACTCATGAAGATCCATATTGAACTGAATTATATCCCGCTTTTTAGGTGTACCGAAATACAGAAGAGGTGAAGTATGGAAGTTCCTTATTCAGCAACATTCAATTCGTGCTCCTAAGAAAGAAGAAGACGAAAGAATGTCAAAGAGTTATGATGAATTTCTTGAAGAACCTACCACGCATCAACATGCCATTTTGATAGATATAGGTAAGATCTATTCTCTAGTTCCTCATGCCGGTAATGCAGAGTAGGTGCATTTTTATGATATTAAGGCTTTGGCAAATTTCCAGCATATCAACCATTGGTTAAACTTTTTTTTTATATTCTCATAATAATTTACAAACAATAACAAAGGTACATAACGATACCACGGGGAGCATGGAACTACATAGCGACCCTGAAGCCATTTACAATTAACTTAATTACAAACATACATAAAGTACTTAATTACATGCAGACAAAATGCATGAAGTGTCATGGAACGCCAAAACCCGACCCCGACAGGGAAGAAGCCACCCCTTTAAACTTTAAACTTTGCAAGAAGTAAAGGAAAGTGGTTTCAGCGAAAAGCTTACTCTTTACAGCATAGGCATCAAATCTTTTAAAATGATTGCACGATTGTTTATTGCATTTTCATTTTGATTTCATGGCTTAAAAGAAAGTAATCAAGATATAAAAAAGTTCCAATGACCACTTATAGCAAAGTACCCGAAGTTCCTTTTCAGTCATTAAACCAAAAGGAAGATACAATAACCAATCGTGCAATCTTGTTTAAAGATTTTACGCCAATGCTACTTTTTACTAGACGGAGAATTTGGTTTACCAATCTCGTTCACAGTAATATCATGATATTGAAAATGCCCCCCTACAACATTGCAAAACTGGAATTTGAACCCGTGGTGCAAACTTTCCTTTCTTTATCAATACAGTAAAATCCCGCGTATAAGAACCTACGTTTTCAAACCAAGCTGTTTTGGTTCTTATGTAAATAAATGATAGCATTCATTAAATCAGGCTGTAGGTTCTTAAATTTGGTTCTTAAATCTTCTCAAAAAGTTTTTTAGAACAGTGTTTCTTTCTTTGCAGTCTGTAAAATGTATCTGTTTAGAATGAAAATAATGTGATAGAGGATGGAACATTATCAATGTGGTGGAATCAGACTTGTTTAGGCCTTTTATATGATAAGGAGCAACATTAAAGTTGTTATTTTACACAATAATCACATTATTGTTTCAGATTGACACAGCTGAAAGCTACAGTATATAAATGTATTAGTTCTTCCAGATAAGAACCTGTATACAAAAATCAGGGTGAAAAGGTTCTTACATAAATGAGTAAATAGTGAAGATTTCAGGCTGTAGGTTCTTATTCGAGGCAGATTCTTATGTGCGGGTTTTTACTGTACGGTTCAACATCGAGGCTTCCATCAAGTGGACATAAATTTATTATTTGATAATGGCTTTTTTATACTGATGTCAGCTTCAATCTTCAACGATTCAATTGTATTTACATTACAGGTCGGACGTTTCCAAGTCATATGTACTTCAATGCACAACTTGGTGCTGGACAACTTGGCTTATTCAACATCTTGAAGACATATTCACTACTTGATGAGGAAGTGGGATATTGTCAAGGACTCAGTTTTGTGGCAGGGTTGCTGCTCATGCATGTAAGTTTTCTATCTTTTTCATCTTCCCTCCAACTTCCTTTTTGTGTAAGTACAACTTTGTGGCTGTGGCTAGTGATGTATTTATGGATGAAAACCTGTAACAGAGTACGGGACAGAAGCCCTGGGGCTGTTTGCGAAATGGTTAATCATTTGTCTATCCGACAGGGAATTGTTTTTGTTAATTAAGGCCAAAATATCAACTGGGTAGTTTTTCTTGTTGGGCAGTTCGGTCTCACCGGACCAGAGTCCGCTTTTCGGCTATTTGTAATATAGTGTTTCCCTATAATTCAAGAAATCAATCCGTGTCGGACAGACCACTGATCAACCATTTTGCAAACAGCCTCTCCTACAGAAGTTTCTGACATTTATTTCCTAAACAGAAAAGTAATCCGCTCACCGAACAACGTCATTAAATCTAAGTTTAAGCTTTGCTAATGATCAATAATGAAAATGCCTTTTTAGAAAACTCTTTTTTTATTTGTAAACCCTAAATCGTTTTATTCCTTGCAAACAGATGTCAGATCGAGATTCATTTGAAACCTTCAGATACATAATGCATAATCTTGGAATACGTCATCAGTATAAACCAGACATGACTGCTGTCCAGGTATTAAAATTGTTACTTCTATTCTTTATTTTTTATGATTCGGCCCGTTAGTGAATAACTTTCCCCTTGATAAATTTCTTCAATGTAGGTACCGGATAATATTTATTCTGTAAATCTTTACTTGAAAAGTCTTTGTGTGGTGAAGAATTTGGAAAGTGCTTGGAGTGAGTGGCCGAGCGGCTTATACAGTTCCCGTTAGGTAACTGAAGTTAAGCTTGGTCGAGTGAGGTCAAAATTGGATGGGTGACCTTTCAGATGCCTGACCAAACAACTCACTTCCCCGTCCTTCGAAAGGGACGTTAAACTAGGGGTCCCATGCCTGGATGCGTCATGCACTCATAGTAAGCCTAAATTAGTTGTATTATAGCTAGATATCTTTTTAGCCTACTTAAAATAGAGTAATTGTGATGACGATGACGATGATGATGAAGTCAATAATTTAATGTCTAGAAATAGTGCAGAGTTACTCAAAATGCTTCCTTGATCAAAATTGCTTTGAATAGCGAAACATGATACGTCATACCGATAGCTTTTCGCTTTTCGAAGCAATTTTCAATTTTGTGTTGCAAGAAGACATTTGAACTCCACTTTTGCTTCTTCATGTTTTTTGTCTTTATTGACCGGAAAAAAATTAACATTTTCAGTTTTCATTGCTCAAATCAAATTCTTTCAATTCCAGCAACAATTATACCAACTGTCACGTCTCCTGCATGATTTTCATCCCAACATTTATGAACATTTCAATACTCATGACGTCACACCCACACTCTATGCTGCACCATGGTTTCTTACTCTCTTTGCATCGCATTATCCAACTGGATTCGTTGTCAGAATTATGGGTAAGACATCACGCAATTTTGTCTAGCATTGATTTTGTTTTATTCAGTTTGAATTTATTGATACAGAGATACATTTCAGTAGAAATTAACTATTTGACCATAGATCTTTTCGCTATTCTACAAAAGGGTCTGAATCGAACGATATTTTTAATATTTTTTTATAGAATTTTTGAATGTTCACAATAATGATAGAAGCTCTAACGCCACGCAATCGAGCACTTGGTATAAAAATGTATAAAAATATCGCTCAATCCAGATTCTTTTTAGAATTGCTAAATGGTTTATTGTCCCCGTGAAAAAACTCAGTATGAACAGCGTAATTAAATCCAATTCTTTGTCTTGCATTGCAGACCTGGTTTTCTTGCAAGGGCTAGAGGTCATCTTTAAGGTAAGTTTAAATCATTTATTCATTTATTCATTCATTACTTTTGAATATGTTCATTATATACCCGATTGACCCAAACTGGACTTGATGATCTCACTACCTAATTGCATGCATTATATTAATTTTGTAGTTTGCTTGCTTGCTAGACAAGTGAGCTTTTTTTAAGTCGGTCTTACAGCTTTAAGGCAAAACAAAATTGCTCCATATCACAATTGCAAAAATATGAAATTCCAAGATTGGTAGCATAATGTGGAATGGGGCAAAATGGGTCAAGAGTGGGGCAAAATGGGTCAAGAGTGGAGCATCATGAGTCACTTGACATGTTGCTTCTAAAATTGCCGCAAAGTGTCCTTAGTTGTAAACGTACAGCATTTTCGACAGACGAGATTGTCTTTTTTTCAGGACGGAAATTGGTTTTCTTCAACTTAAGCACAATAACAATGAAATCCATTATTTTGACTCATTTTGTCACACTCTGACCCATTTCGCCCCATTCATAAAAACATATAATTATTTTTGTTATTTTTCAAAAATATCAGTTTCTTTGGTCGACCCTGTAGGAGTTTTTACTCCTGCTAAACTGTATTTATGAATGCAGACCGATATTAAATTACTTTTGGAAAATTTGGATTTGAACTGATTAAAGACCCTGCGCTAACCAGCAGCCTTTGTGGGCATTCTTTGCAAAACCAAATAAACAACATTCTTTTTCGGACAAAAATCGATGCAACGTGCAAGGTATGCAGGTTGCAAAGGCCCCTTTGAAAATTGGAGAAAGGGAAATATCGAATTTCTAATTTCCGACTCTATGGCTTTGTCAATGTTAAATCTCTATTCAGTTGGAAACTTGATGTCCTGATTTGTTTTGTTATCAGCAAAAGGAGTGTTTTCATGCATATAGCTGACAGGAAACTCGGCATTGAAAAAATTCAATATGTCGTATTGGCATTCTAAAATTAGCTAGTTAGGTGAAGACGTTCCATATCTTTGTAAACAAGTGGACGTTCTAGAATTTCAATGTGGGATTGAACAAACTGCATTGTGGTATAGCTTCACCGCGCAGAGGCTGCTGGTTAGCGCAGAGTCTTTAACCTCTTGTGTTTTATCTTGCAGATTGCTCTGGTTCTGTTTGCAAACAGCTCAGCAGAAATTTTAGAATGTGATGGATTTGAATCAATTATTGAATTTATGAAAGATGGACTCCCTGAAACTGTGAAGACACAAGGTCAAGAATTGATTGGGAAAGCTTTAGATATGGACATAAAATATCAGCTGAATTTATTCGAAGTTGAATATCAGTTGTTGCATGAAGAAATGATAGATATTCGGCAAAATAGAGAGAGGTATGAGAAACTTGAAGCTGCTAACCGTGAATTAACACAGCAAGTCAACGACCAGAAATGCGAGCTTGACTATGCCAAAGAAAGTGCCGAGGCATTGCGCAAAGAACTATTAGAAACGCGAGAGTATCAAGCACGAAATATCGAGGCCTTAAATGGCGAAAATGCGGAGCTCAAAGCTCGTCTCGGGAATTTAGAAACGCAGTTAAGGTTAATGAAATTTGGTGGTAGTGCAACTAACGGTGTCAGCCATGACATAACACAAAGTTCTGTTGTGTCTCCTGCTTCTTCTGAGGTGAGTGATATCATGCGTGGAACCCTTGAAAAGAAAGACAGTACAGACGGACGGGGCTCGATGGAGAAGAGCTGGGAACTAGTACCCAGTCCCACAACCGTTAATCAAGAGATGATAGACTTTGATAGTAACACTGCGCCGCTGTCCGAGCATAACCTGAACTTGTTAAATGGGAATAAAGAAAAGCATCCCGTCTGCAAATCAGCAAGCAACGATTCCTATGAATCCATGGACTTGATTAACTTTGATTCCTCGGCGCCCTGTGGAATCATGAGTGCTGCATGCAGTAATGTTCTGTCGTCATCCGATGAATCATTACTTGATGATAGCCCATCACAAAAAGATGGTTCTAAGGTTGCTGTAAAGAAGAAAAGGCCTGCCTTGCCCTTGATTCACACAACTGGTTTGCTGGCTACGTATAAAAATCCTGAAGCTCCCTGAGCGTATGATTTTGTGTTTTAAAATAGTCCATAAATAACATATAGTGCTAAGTATTGTACCATAGCCTGTGATTCTTTTTAGCATTAGCAATGCCATATTATGTATAGGGATCTAGCAGTTGTTACATACGAAAAGCTGATATCTCGGTCCATCTAATTTTGAACCATGTTTGGACAGTCGAGCGAACTTTAGACTGAGAAACCGTCTATATTCTATCGTCAAACTCCTCGCTTACTGGTCACTCAAAAGGTACTCTCTGTAAGAACTACAACCATTTCTCGCTTAGACTCATTTGACAAAGCTGAACTAATTTTGCCAGAACACAGAACATAGTAATTTTCTGCAAAAGTTTTTTGAACGAAAGTGCCTGATAACTTTTGCACGTTGGCCATGCATTAATAAAGTTGTTTATATTTTGTAAAGAATCCATGAATTCATTGTGAGTTTATCAACTTTGTTTTGCGACAAAACTTTGGCATATCGCTAGCAGGACTGGGGTATGACTATCTTTTCTCCAAAGCATTGCCTGGTGCCTATTTGGAGGGTTTTGTCAAACGAAAGATGTCTTGATTGATTTCGAATGGCTTCTTTGCAGCAAAAATGTTAAAATTTAAATGAGTTGGCAGCATCCTATGAAAGCCCCTGTTAGATTCAGGGTATTTTTTATCAGTATTGTGGCTATGTTACTATTTTCAACTTAAGGGGGAGCTATACCTGACTATTTGTCGTTTTGTGAAATTTTTTACCAATTTCTGTTTTGAATTTTTTTTGATACTTTAAGGCCTTGACTATGCACCTAAACAATCCCCATGGCCATATATATCTTTTGGCGTTGTTAAAAAGTATTTTTTCTGGGAGTGGTATAAAAACAGGTTGTTTGTTGCCATGNATGCACCTAAACAATCCCCATGGCCATATATATCTTTTGGCGTTGTTAAAAAGTATTTTTTCTGGGAGTGGTATAAAAACAGGTTGTTTGTTGCCATGGCAACGTAGCTAAAAATCTTTGGAAATCCCCCCTTTTCCCTCCCCCAGTGTTTGAAACTGGTTGCCAATGTTGTTCTACCTCAATTCTTTGCTTCCCTGTACTTTTAACCTTGTCTCCCTGTGTCTGATACGGGAACTTTGCTGGAAGCTTGATGCATGCTGCAGTGAAGCGAAAACTTGCTCGCACTCACTGCGAAGTTCTGAATCAGTTTTGTGCGATATGAAATCGAATGAGTATTGAAATTGCCTAAAGGAGAAAGGCAAGGAATTAAATATCGAGTTAGGAGGAATTGCAATCCAAGAACAAGATATTCAAGGCAAAAAGATGAAGGAAAAGAACCCGGAAGAAGTTGAAAACAATAGGCCTAAATCTGGGCCTATTATTTGCCAACAACACAACAGCGTCAACAAAATAACATTGCAGAAACTGAATCACTGAATACTGACGAAAGTGAGATCTCTGCATCCTTGAGGAAGATTATAAATGCAACTATAATAACACCAGAAACTCAGAATCAAGCTGGTAACCAACAGAACAAAGATAAGGCAGATGGATATAGACTGAACATAGGCCTACACAGCCTTTTGGCAAAGAAAGGGCAAATGGGAAGAGTTTCATATAGAAGTGTTGGAGGGAGGCAAGGCAGGCTTACAAGGCCAGTAATAGACATGCTTCAGAAGTAATATGGCAATGCTATTAGAAACTCTGTTGACAGAAGCAAAATCAAAACAAGAAATTGAATGAGGGCAGAGAAGATGCAGAAGAATATCAAGGCAGTTCTTTGTCACAGCGTAAAACTAAAAGATGAAAAGCACAAGACTGGTTCAGCAGTATCAAGTTGCTAAAAAGATGCTTGCTAGGCTTTTCCCAAAATTTAAATGAGTCTTTCGACTCCCTAATTTGGATATGATGTCCAAAGCACAGAACAAAGGAATTTGAGTTGTTGAGACAACAACAACAGGCTCCGCCGTATTGCAATTCAGTGTTGGTGCAACTAGAAACATGCTATAATGGATAATCTTAGTATCCCAAGTCGTACTCATATAGAGATAGGCAGCATCAAGAGATAAAAGAAGGATTGCACAGTCAACAGCAAGACTGAAACAAAAGTTTAAAAGAGCTAGACAAGTAATTTGTCAAGCACAGTTTCAAGACGAAAAACGGCTTGAGAGATTAGAAGGGGTGAGATATATGAGGCAGGGACATTTAATGAGAAGGTTCAAGGACCATCTATTAAAAAAAGGAGGAGGACTCAACAAAGAAACAAACACAAGAGGCAAACATTGAAAAAAATTAGGTTTGCTAGGTGAATAATGTTTTCAGGATGATACATAAACTTCAATCGCAATTTACTCAAAACGGCAATTTTTGGTACCACGTTATTGCCCCATGTGATTATTTTATAACCATTGAAGGTATTAACATGAGATTTGGCAGAAATACTTCTTATGCACCAAGGAATGCCCCTATGAGCCATTTTTTGAAAATGTGATCATCTTCTTCTGAAATTCATACTTATCTAAAGAGCCTTCATCATTAGTCGTTACCATAGCAACCAAATACTATTTTTAGAAAATACCACATAGGGGCATTCTTCATCATGTAAGCATCATTTCTGCCAAGTTTCATGCCTCTATGACAGTTAGTACTTGGAAAAAGCTGGTGGGGCAACTATCAACCTTAAAATGTAATCGGCAAAGTCCCTAACTTCAAACCAACATTTCCCCATTATAGGGGGGAGCTTTTGGAAATATTTTTTAACCTCTGAAACCTGACAGCTTCCCCTGTTGAATGAGGTACAGGTCAAATGTGTATGTCTTAGGTCATTGGCTGCATAAAGGTTTGAAAAAGTTAGCCAAAATGGTCGATTTCAGGTATAGCTCCCCCTTAAGANCTATCAACCTTAAAATGTAATCGGCAAAGTCCCTAACTTCAAACCAACATTTCCCCATTATAGGGGGGAGCTTTTGGAAATATTTTTTAACCTCTGAAACCTGACAGCTTCCCCTGTTGAATGAGGTACAGGTCAAATGTGTATGTCTTAGGTCATTGGCTGCATAAAGGTTTGAAAAAGTTAGCCAAAATGGTCGATTTCAGGTATAGCTCCCCCTTAATTTGTCGTTCTTAAGGGCCCATTGCTAACCATTATCGTTTATTCGCCGAATGACAAGCAAAACAAACAGACCAGAGGCTGGACCAGAAACGACTTTCTTATCATGCAAAAATCAACATTAGGGCTGGAAAGGATCATGATTAGCTATGGGTCTTTAAAAGAACAGTTTTATGATAACATGATTTGGATTGGTTTAAATAGGAGTGATATTTCGAGAGATACTTCTTTCATCTTACGAGAGCCTGAAGATGGGAGAAGTACTGCATCTCTTGAAAGGTCGCTTGCATAAAGCCACTCCGATTCATGTCATGAAAAAACCGGTTCTTTTAAGAACGACAAGCTATGCCTGGTACTGAATCGACAAATTAAAAGAAATGAGTTCAAATTAGTACATGTTTTGTGGAAAGTTTAAATGTGTACGCCTTTCTACGCTACAAGTTTAGAAATGTAAATAAAGTGACCGTCTGCCGTCCCTTCAGTCTGCGCTTCGTCGTGCTAACGCAATTTTATGCTAATGATTTAATGCAGGACGTTGGATTACTGTTTAATTAAGAATTGTCATGACTGCTTATGAAATGAAAGTATATAAGTTAAAGGTTTGTTAGTATGCTCTTACGACGTGTCCTATGCTGTGTAGAATCACAGCTCAAGTATGAGACGTGATCAATCGCTATACAAAGGGCGTATTTCTTGCATCTGAAGTCTCAAAAATCTTCTGAAAACGGGAGACTTACCAAGAAAATTAAAAAACAAGCTTTCTGAAAACTTTAGAGCTTTGGGAGATCTCTATGTTCCATTTTCGCATGTTTCGAGTTGTAAACTAGGCTCCGTGTTAATTTAATTTGTGAGCTAGTTTCTTCATTTGCGTTGAAAAGTACGATGCAAATTTGCGGCTTCAGTTCAACAGGTCGAATGTTGTCGCTTCCCGTGTTCAGGATGCTTCCTTGTTGTTGGCAAGTTTTCCGACTGTGTCTTTTTCAGCATATTGTATCCAAAGTCTGCCGTTTGGAGAATACCTACGAAACTTATATGTCTAAAAGAATTGAACATGCCCTTAGCTTAATGCAAAGAAGATAATGACATGGGATATAGGACACGCTTATCTTAACAGAGCATAGTGAAAAGCCTTATCATTTGTGTTAAAGCATGCCCTTGGCTGCTTTTTATATACGGAAAGAGTATTTATACAGAGAGCAGAGCTTAAGTCATTTTATTTTTCTTTATTTAGAATCTAAAGATATATATTGTGTTTTTTAAGAATGTATTTGCTAAGGTAAACAGATAAAGAACACTGCTGAACTGCATAGAGAGCACAAGGATATGTTTTTCCCTATGTTTGTCAACGTCAGGAAACTGAACAGAACTAAATAACACGAAAATCGAATAGTTCTTAATTCGAACGAGAGGTGTTGCACTCTTGTTAGATCCCATGACAAATTTGGAGGTTGCCCCCAGTTTTAAATTAGAACTGAGCCGACATAGGGTACCGAAATGCATTGAAACCCATAGTGGATTTGACAGTTGGTCACTTTTAAAATTCTGCTAAGTCCCAATGCATCATGTTTTCCTATAATTGTGGCCTTTCTCGTAGACTTTTTAAAACAGCCGTACATTGTGTAAGCAACAAGCTGTGACAAGAAGCATTTTTGGTAATGCAAACATCATTAAGACCTTAAAAACAACTTCAAACGTGTTGCTAAACTTTTAGGAACACTTTAAATATGCTCGTAAACTTTTAGGAACATTTCCAAATATTCTCCTAAACTTTAAAACCATATTTAAAGTGGTTCCTTCCTGGATCGGTACTTGGAATCCGTTGTTTCAGGGGATTTAGAGCTTATAGTATTTGGAAAGCTGGCTTTGAAAGGAACTCATATGTACAGATTTAAGGTGACGAACAACCCATCATAATGGCAGGCCTTAGTATGCACGTATCAATCATATGCCTCCCTGCCGGAACTTAGGAATAATTGCCGCAACTTTTAGCATTTGTTTGCAGGCCTTAGATGTTTGAGCCTATCGCGCATGTGCACACAAGGAATAACCTTGCACGCCCTTTTTTCTGCTGTGACAGCACAAACATGATCTGGAATCGTTTGTCTGTAACTCTTTTGCAGTGCTCCCCTGGATTGGCGACCCTTGTTTCCAATCGTAACAACCCCCTTGCTAGCCTTTTGTGATGGCTTACGTTGCGTTTTATCATTGCATTTTCAAATGTGTCAAATAGTATTGGACAATTTATTTTGTGTATTGCTTTCGATTTAAAAACGATTCTATTTTGCTGTTGTATATTATCGTGATCCAAAATTCCCTCATCACTGTACCGCTTGTCTGGTCAGCAGAATTCAACAGGCATTATCATTCACTTTAAAATTGCCTTTATGTTATGGATGATGAAAATCCATTTTGTCATGTCACCTCGTATGTGAAGGCCTGTTAAATTTTGCGGACCAGTATCTGCTCTTAATTATGAATTCAAAGAAGTAAGAAAGCAACTTTTCTGAATCGTTAAGTTTGGTTCCAATTAACTATTAACTCGCTCTAAACTAGTTACGACAAATCGTGATTATTTTGAAACCAAGTGGGAGCGCCTTCTTCACATTCATGCAAAGTCTTTAACGCCAGTTAGCGTAAAAAGAATCTCAAAATTGGAAATGAAACTTTTTTATTTCAATTTCCAAATTAACGTCGGGTTAACGCGATTTTATTTGCGCTATTTGGCGTTAAAGTTATTTGCGCTAATTCAGAAGAGGGCGTTCCCATTAGGTTTAAAATTAAACGCAATTTAACGCACCTGGTTTAGCGCGAGTGAATGTCTAGTGGGAACTAAGCTCAAAGGGCCAATAGTTTTTGTCACAACAGACAGTAACAGACGATTGCACTAAAGGTGGCGTCAGGGACTTTATGTCATGCTCTTTTGCGTGTTAAAAAACTTTCGATTGATTTGATTGGTCGATATATTGAAGTAAGCAAAGCAAAACTATTCTGACGCCAGCTTTAGCGCAATCGAATATTGAACGGTACCAAGAATCGTCGCACGCAACAGTCTACCTGTTTGTAAAATCGACGCACCCCTCCCGCTAGACGATCACATTTTGAGTTGTAGATAAATCCAGAAAGGTTGCTTCCGTTATAGTAAGCATTGATCATTTATTATCTATGAAATATTAAGAATTGAAGATTTATAAATGAAAGTAGACAATATTTGTGACACGAGATGTTTTTTTCTGTTTTTCTGACTCTCTTCTTCGCAATTTTAGAGCTGATGCGAAACTCTGACCTACAAATGCCGACCTCGCACTGAAACCTAAAACCAGTCATCATCATATGTCAGAGTCAAAAAATATTTTGTGAGATTTTGGTTTGCAAGCTGAAGAGGGCTGTTCTCTAATATTTGTTTGATACCAGATAGAATACACTGTTTTATCCTATCTAGAAGTCTTTTGGATGTTCGGCCTATGTGCTTNTTTACTGCGAAACTCTGACCTACAAATACCGACCTTGCACTGAAACCAGTCATCATCATATTCCAGAGTCTAAAAATATTTTGTGAGATTTTTGGTTTGCAAGCTGAAGAGGGCTGTTCTCTAATATTTGTTTGATACCAGATAGAATACAATGTTTGTTTACTGTTTTATCCTATCTAGAAGTCTTTTGGATGTTCGGCCTATGTGCTTGCTATCACAGCGGCACGAGAATTCACAGACAACCAACATTTTTTACGAAGCACGTGCACAATCCTCTTGAATGGATAGCGGGCGGTATGAATATACAAATGTTGGCCTAAAGCCCACTAATCAACATGCCTTTAACCCTTTGTTGGCTTCAAAGCATTCTTTATACCAACTTGATGTTAAAACTATTAGAACTGTTGTCGTTTCTTTTGTTTAAACCTTCTCTTGTATCCAAACTGTAACACAACAGCAAGACATGCTGCCTAGCCGCCATTACTGTTTAGGCCCAAATTGCCAAATTGGAAATGCGCCTCCAGGAATGTTCGACTATCCTTCTAAAGTGTTGGTTAAAGATGTTTACAAAGTTTCTAATTCTAGGAAAACAGTGTCATCTAAACAAATTGTCAAAATGTCTTTCGGTAAAATCAAAACCATTTCAAAGGAATTTAAAAAGATTTCATGTTTTAAAAGTTTCGATCTGTGATCTTTGTGGATGAACTCTCTAAAGATTTTAAATATAATTAGCAGCAAATTTTCACAAAAACTAAGATAGCTCACGATAAGAGTCGACTCTAAAACGTTTAACTGCCATTGTTTGGAAGGAACTTTAGCTAACTTCTTTAATCATAACACGAGCATTTTTTATATCATTATATTTTCAAAAGTACCGCGTTTTTTGTCAAGTAAAAGGGAGTTAACTTCCAACTTAAGCAAGGAAAACTAGTAGAATTTTCAAGAAAACCTAGTTTATGAAGTGTGTTGGTAAACACAAGTCTGTCACTTTCTGGTCTACGATTTAGCAATTTGATGACGTTATAACCTCGATTTTTCTGCAGAATCACGGGAATTTTTCTTTAGAAGAAATGGATATAGAAATTTAATGTAAAATTACGATAAAGTACCTAAAGCTCCTTCCAAGTTATTCATTTTAAAGATATTGGAAACGTACATTCATAGAATTATATTCATATAATTGAAGCCCATGCTTACAATAAACTGTTCCTACCCAGTTGGTTTTCTTTAATCTTCAACCTAAAATCATTCATTTCATGCGATAATCTCTGTTGTGGCGAGAAGCCATGGTGAAAAAATGTTCGTTTAGTATTTTGTAGTAGCGCTATCCCTTGTAAAACAACGTACAAATACGCACCTTCTGTTTAAGGCTCAAGCCTACAGGGTCTAAAATTCGATACAAAACGTTAATGGAGGGTTTAGACACATTACTTGCCTAGCTACACATTCTAGCAACTTCCAATTCAATTCAATTTTATTCGCAGAATACAACAGCCTAATACAATGTAAGATAAAAAAGTATGTATTCTACACGACCCAAGAGAAGCAGAGCTTATCTAGCCTGGGCCGTAAATTAAATTCTTAAAGGATATGTGGAAAAAGGAAAACAAATTACATCATAGTACAAAGCTAAAAAAAAAAAAACAATATCTTCCAACAGTATCTTCTAGCTTATAATAAACATTTAGTTACTCAATCTTAACAGAACGTCTCCACATATAATCGTTCTTACATGCGAGTTTAACAAAACCGTTGTCATTTACATTTATTAGTTTCAAGATGCATTATTTAAAAACCCCAGCAAATTCTCAATACTTCTGATCTATATGTACATACATACCAGGCGAGTCAAAGGAAGTTTCTGTATTTGCTCGGATGTGCTATCGTGAGTCATCCTCTAATTTCAATACATAGTTTTATTGTGAAAAGACTAACATAGATGTGATATCTCTTTCTATAAAATCAGGTATACAATTCTAAAGTTATACGTGGAATCTGTTTCTTAAAATGCATGAAAAGGACTCAAAACGTTGATAAAATTTTGCCGAATTTTCGACTTGAAAACAGTGACAATAGACAGAGCCTTCTTGTGAAGAGGAAAATATAATTAACTGTCTTGCGTGAAGATACGGGCATTCCTTCTTTAAGTTCTTAGTGGCATCCAAATAGTAGGGAAGGAAATGTTAAAAGGGGGCTAGGGGCGTAGCTACCTGGAAAAAGTTTCAAAACCACGTCAATTTTGCAAACAGGATACAAACTTTTACCCTCCGAAAATACCTTTATTTGTCCTCAAAACTCAAAATCTAACAACTTAACTCCTCCCTCGACACTTACTCTACGGAACTACGAAACAGTTTGGAAGACCGATCTCGGAGAATATTGGAGAACATCCTAGCCCCCCAATGGCGTCAACACAATTCCACTATTAAGCCCACAGCTTTAGAGAGCACTACCGATTTAGTAAGATAAATTGTAGCTTTTAAGTACGCCTTTTTACTATGTCATACTCTATGGTACAATGAAACAAGTTGATCAGCTTAGATCTTGGCAACGCTGAGACCTCTTTGACACACCTGGTATAAATTCTAGATTCCTTGCTATCTTAATTGCTACCTCCTTTTATCCAATACTTTTCTCAATAGTTTGATCCAATGTCTCTTTTCCTCTTCACTTTCAGCTTTCAGTCTGTACAAAATTCCTTTCTTTGTTTCGATTTCAAATTGATGACGGTAAACTAGGAAGAAGATAATTGCAAGTCTAGCTGATAAATTCAAATGGAAGAGTAGACAACAAAAACATGTAGATATATCAATTATGAAAAAATCATGCTTTCCGTAAACTCTTGCCAAAAAGGCTTATTTTGATAGCAGCAAAAACCAACAAGAAAGAACCAGTCATTTACCAACAGCCTCAAATTTAGCAATTAACTGTTCTAAGAATTTTTTGTCACTTTCAAGGCACTGCAAGTTTAACTCTGCGTGTTTCATCACGCCTGATACGAGCCTGATACAAGGTTAGGGTTATTTGAGGTAGTATAAGAACCAAGGCATGATCGCTTGAAAATATTGATCCTTTAATGCGGGTTTTTAATGCCCAATTCTACAAGGTTTTTAATATTGCCTCTGATTTCATAATTGAAAATCACTATTTGAGTATCATAAGTACAATATGGTACTTGTGCGGCGATCAATACACTGTGAAATCTGCAAGATGCATTTATTTGTTAACATTCTGCATTAACCAGTCAATATGTTGTTTGAGGGAGATTCTTTTTTAAACCACTACGGAATAGACCTTTTTACTTGCTAGAAAAGAGGTTTGGATTGAGCGTCCACATCTGGTAAATTTTGAGAAGGAAAACAAAAGCACAACCCCTCTTCTCAGTAGAAACACTGCTAGCTGTGGCATGAAGTTGCTTCAGATCTCAGAACAATCTTCAGAATGTCAATCATCGATAACTTTACTCAAATTGAGTTTCGAGTGTTTCATTTTATACACAGGCAAGTTTTATTCGCATTTTGGCCTTGTTTCTCGTTACTTTCATTCGTTGGAATATTCTTTTACAAAGAAAGGTATTTTTTTATTTGAAAACAGCTCTCCAAGAGAGACCGAGAACACTGTCCACTACTGGTAACTTTATGACGTGAAATACGGAGAATGAATTAACGCTTTGGTTGATAAACCATGTTTTTAGTCTGGCCAATAAGTTGAGTGAACAGAATATGACTAACCTTTGAGAGATGCTGCTTTAACACAGCTACCTTGTAAACATTGTTGATCTTTGTCTATCCTTTCTGGTGGATTTTCGTTGACTGTGCTCCCCTCTAGCGGTATTCTTCCCTTAGCAACTTTTAACTGACAAGAGAATGTGGAGTAGCATAAACAAAACATTTAAAATATGATAAGGATCGTAGTAAGAACCACACAAAGTTTTGAAGTGACTGCAAAGGTTTGTCCATGCTCATTGAAAAAAATCAACCGGATAGGAAGAATATCTAAAATTTCAGTATAGGCTCTAGACCCTTAACAAATATGCTTAAATGGTAAAAATGTACTTCCAAACAGATACAGCAAATTCTCTTCCACTTTTTTTTGAATGTCTAGAAATTAGCATACTGGAGGGCCCTACAAGCTGAGAATATATTCAAAACATTGGAACATTACAAAATGCTGTCTCTTACCTTCGAAGGTTTGTGATATACCAGACTATTGGGATTTTCCCGAAGCAGAAATCTCCGAAATTTCCAGTTGTGTCGAACATGGCCCTGGAGGGAGAGAGGCGGACAGTAACACATTTTAAAGTGGATAACAGGATTAGAGCTGCAGGGAAATGTAGAAAGTTATGATTTTGATGTTACGTTGTAAAAATGCTACTGATTTAGAAGAACGGTTTGCAAAACACACTGCTAAATGAGTTTAAGGATGCCGTGTCGAAGAACGAAGAAAAAATGTACATTCATAAACTCTCATATAGGAGACTATATTTACTAGTAGCTCAACCCATGCTTCTTATATCTGACACGTATATGTTTAATATCCTCAAAGAATGTTGCTGCAACAAAAATCAAAGTTAAATTAACTTCTAGATGCTAAATGTTTTAAAGTTCTCACCTTTTTCAATAGAAAGCCTTCTTTTACAATCTCTCCACTGTCGATATCAATAAACTGCAAAATCGAATATTTTTATTCATTATTATGCTAAATTATCAGGTACAAATATGATCATATAACCACGTCCCGGGGGGGGGGGGGGTACTTGACTTTCAATTGTACGAGGGTGTGCCCACCAAAGACAAACATTTTTACCCGGCTCCAGAATTTTTCCCTCCGAACAATAGCCGATTCTAGAAAAAAATCGGCGAAAAGTACACTCCAAAACGTAAAAATCTGGCCAAGCAACAACCTGTTTTAAGAAAATACACCCTTTTGACAATCGGCTCTCGAAAAATTGCCTTCTTTCGATACCCGGCGCTAGAAAAAAGAGGCGAAAACGATACCCTGAAAAA
>REGM01000394.1:98653-117054 GCA_004194415.1 Aurelia aurita
AACGTAAAAATCTGGCCAAGCAACAACCTGTTTTAAGAAAATACACCCTTTTGACAATCGGCCTCCGAAAAATTGCCTTCTTTCGATACCCGGCGCTAGAAAAAAGAGGCGAAAACGATACCCTGAAAAACGGCACGTCCCCGTCGGACAAATATACTAAGTACCCCCCCCCCCCGGGAACCACGTAGTAAGATTATTTTTCGTCTCAAAATATTGTGCGTAGTTTAGTTGTTCAATTTAAGATGGTGCTCCCTCTGTTTGCGCAGCTATGCAAGCTAAAGTGAAATTAAGCTGATATTTCAATATATTTCCACATCTTAAACGTTACAGATATTGTTTTGAAAAGTTCCATGTTCAGTTGAAAACCGCTGGAAGTAGCAGTTCATCCCAACAAAACAAATTTGACCAAAGCGGAAAATATTGATCCACACTGCAGTAGTTGAACTGATAGAAAAGTCATCTCAGGTGCTGTTTACACGGAGAAGGGCTGGCTTGCCCTCTTTGCTGAGATCTCGACCTTCTCGTCTAATCCCTTATAGAATTATTTTTCGTTTACATGAGAGGGCTGGAAATTTCCCATGTAAGCGCAATCAAGAGGGCTAGGCGGGCTGGCGGAACCAATAGAATCAATGCTGAACAATAGGATTCGAATGGTTGGCACCATCATGTCTAGCCATCCTCTCCATGTAAACGCAAAATGATCCCAGCCCTCTCCATGTAAACAGGCCCAAAAAGTCAAATTTTCTATCAGTTCAACTACTGCAGTGTGGATTCATATTTCTGATTAGGCAAAATTCGACTTTCAGACAGTCTGAAATTGCAGCATGCATGCAAAGGACCCAGGGTGACAATGGCTCTTTTAAAGGTAGCCTAAGGAGATCAGAATAATAAGTTTACTTACAGGCGCTGATTCATCTTCTGAGTCACTGGAATCATCTTCAAAAACTATATCTAGGCCCTCACTCTTTTTCAGAGAAGACTGCAAATAAAGAAATATCAACGATATGGTAAAAATGGTAAACAACAAAATTTAGCAGTCGAGAAGCAACGCTTGATAATCTAAATATTATATGGGTATCATCCATCAATGTAGCTATCACTATTGAACTGCAGATCAAAGTACGATTTATAGTCACAGTTTGAGCCAACAATTCAAGTCAATAAATACAAGCGTAGAAGCAGTAACTCGCATCTACCTAGTGAGGGTAGATAATTTGGTGAAAAAATGCCTCGTGAAGATTTCTGCCGTGATTATCTGTCTTCCAATGGAAATCGATTGATAAAATAATCCAAAATTCATTTAAAAGATAAAAGATCATGGTTCCCTGGGGGGCAATAGATGGTGCAACAGTTTACTTAAAATATCCATGATTTAAAGGATCTCGAGAAGACTTTCTCACAACCAAACCAAATCATTATTTTCTATTGAATTTTGCAATCCTTGTTTTGCATAGCAGCACTTGAAATCAATTTTTTATTTAAATGCATGTGTTGAAAAGAGTACTCTCTGGATATTGTTTCAAGTAAACACTTACAAATCGGTATAATGCATCTTCATTATCACAAAATATTCGTCTTGCATTTTTCCTTTTGAATGATGAATTACTTAATGGTCCAACTGGGTGCAAATGCGCTGTTTCCAGCAATTCTCCGCACGCAATTGCTCCTTCAGTCCGGGTTTTAACAAAGGCCCAGTGAACCAGCCAGTCGACAATGTCCTTGCCTGAAACAGAATAAACATATTGTTGAATAACGGAAGAAAACTTTGATTACAGAACAAATTGGTATACTTTCAAGGATACAAGAAATACTGTATTTCTTGGTGACAATTGGTGACAATCGCGGACATTTTCACCTGATATCTAATTTGAGACAGAGTGTAGTGTTCTTTGCTTGGTTTTTTGTTTTCTGTCTTGTTGTTTTCTTTTGATTATTCATATGTAGGTCGTCTTAGTTTTGTGTGATACCACGGAGTAGTCATAGTTTTTTGCACCCAGTGGCATCGTCCTTGTAGTATCGTTAAGTATTGTGTAAGTAGTGTAGCAAGTAAATTTGTATTGCAAACTTTTATCGGAATGTAAAAAAAATAAAATAAAATACTTTATATATTTAATATTTCAACTATCTATTATTTATACTTATTACAAGAATATGCTGCAAACCTGTAAAGCAATGCTTGAAAATGCACTGGTCGATCTCAAAGTTTTGCAATGGTATTCCTGCATCGGTGTCTTGCATAGCTTCAAGCATTTCTCTGAAAGAAAATCAAAGGCATTGACGATGGAAATACAGAGCGGATAAATGAGAGAATATCAATAAGCTAAGGCCTACTTTCCTAACCAAGACACCCCTGTGCATAGCTTTGTCTTCCACGAAATATTAGCCTGCGTGCCGCCTCAAGTGAGGAGTGTTGAGGCTGCACGCAGGCTACGAAATATGATCAAACTTTTCGTTAAATGCTATACATTTGTATATAAGACATTAACGGCTTCACCTTATTGGAAAATTCAGCCTCTTCGTATATTCTGTGTTCTGTAATCCAAGTTTCCCACGAGTTTCTGATTTCCCAAAAAAAAACACTATGGTCTGAAAGCATACCTGTACATTTCCCTACAAACCACAGTCTTATAGACCTCTTTACACATTTATAACTTTTGTGACCTCAGATGGAATAAAAATATGATCTAAACTAATCTGAACTTACGCATATGATATTTTCGTTTCAAATATGCTCAAAGAGTTAGTCATTTCTTCGCTTGTTTCTGTAGCGTCAATGTCCACTTCAGACACCTAAAAAAATGCAGTTCTTAAATTAACAATTTGACGAACCTTGCATACTAGAAGTGACGAGGCAAATCAAAATAAGATGATTTAAGGTTTTTCCATACATGCAAGAAATAGTTCATTACAGCTCTGCAAAAAGTGCTTCCTCTAGAATCTTATCTCAAAACAAAATATTCTTTCTAGGACCCTGGTATCAGACTGGCAACCATTGCAATTAATTAAACCAATGTACAAACTTCACTTTGGTTGTTTCTCACATTAAATTCACATTTTCTGCAGTAGACAGTACAAAAGAAATGGCATGTAAAACAACACAAGTCAAACGGATTCCTTCAAATTTGCTTGGCTTGTTTTTATAACTTACTTTGTTTAAATACAGTAGATTACCATGTGTCTTGTTGGCTCAGTATCTACTCGAATCTACCTTCGCTTTCAAGAGAAGTAATTTACTGTTAACAAATACCCACCTTGTCTCCCTGTGGAATCATTTCAAGTTTGCGAATAATCTCAGCTATAGCTGTTGTCCAATCATCTCTGTCCTGCTTGTCACTACTGCGTACCAAGGATTCTCTTCCACTATGTTCTATTAGCCTAAAAACACACTAGAAAAGAGGAAAAACAGTGACAAGCTAAACAAGACAAAACATAAACCATTGATATGCTACTTACTTCCTCTAACTTTAGCAGCACTTACGCACACAAAATACTTGATGTGTCAACCAGTGCAACAAATTTTCCATGCTCCATAATTGCAATGAAATGGCTTGATTGTTAGAAGGTTTTCTTACAGTACATGCCTTGCACACATTAACATGGTTTTCCTGCTTAAGAATTCTCAAGAATGTTTTAAGTTTCTTGAGAATTTTTGTTAAAAAAATTTACAGTCTTTCATATGACTCAAGAATTCTTATCAGAATGTGGAGAAATCATGAAAAATCTTAAGAATTCTTTTCATGTTAATGTGCGCAAGACCTGTACTGTATAGGAGAAACATTCTGAGATAAAATACAGTATATTAAGAAGATAATTCCATTCCAAGTATGATCTAAATCTTAGACATTTTGTGGACAGGGTGTAAAAAAAATACTACTACTTTTTGCATATTCCAGCACACTGTTCATACTGTACAGTAGCACTGAAATTGCCAAGTCCACTATCTTTGCTTGTGAAGAAATCTAAGCAAGACCTCACTTGAAAATTATTGTTTATTTCATTAGCTAACTCTAATTTTTACTAGAAATTCTTCTTGAAGAAGTATTATCTGTATGCTTTCCAGTTTGCTGCTTTCTGTGCTCTGGGAGGTGTATGATCTCATAAATCTTATTACCGGGAAAAATCAAGCAAAGTATTACCCTATGTATGCACACTTGCAAGTTAAACCAGCTTAAACTAAACCAGGTTATCGACTATTGCATTCTAATTGGTCAATCTAACAAATCGAATTCATTTGATTGGTTGAAATTTAATCTGGTTTTGATAAAGCTGGTTTAACTGTGTCAGTGTGAATAGGGTATATATGAAATTTTAAAACCTGTAACAGAAATTTCTTACATCTTTCTTTGTATATTCTGGGCAAGGAGAAACAATAGAGCAGCCTCTGAGGTTTATTTCACCTTTAGACGATGTTTCCTAAAACAAAAAAATTACTGATGAACACAATGATATTTTTAAGGTGATTAGTGATGGTTTCAATTAAATTTTCTCTTAATGACATGGCGTTACTGTTGGGAATTCATAGGAATCTTGAGCGATATCATCTTCAACGCGATGATACAATATTGTTTACATATAGTATTAACGTGGACCGCCTGTATTGTATGATCCAAAAAAACAGTCCCCCATGTTGTCGGACTGGGCAACAGGCTATTAGATTTTGCGAAAACAATAAACAACTTGAAGTAAGTTTTACCCAAAGGATATCTCGTAATGTCACTACCTTTTTTGACTTGTAATAGCACAAGCAATCTTCATACAAGACAAACCATCTTGTTTTCCAATTGTGCCTTTTATGCCCCTGTAAAGAAAATGTAAATATTGTATCAAAAAGTAAACTGGTGTTTTTTCAATAGTAGCAAAGATTTGTTGATGGTTTAAACAATCATTCAAATGTTTTGCAAGGAGTGCAACCTTACAGTACGACATGAACAATTTTGAGATATTTGATAGAACACTTTTGCTATGAAAGGAATCTACAGTATGTATGTGGTGTCTTTGAAATACTAAAACAAACAAATACAGTATAAATGATTGCAATATGAACCAAGGGCGTCGCCAGCCCTGTAAAATTGGGTGGACAAAGTAAAGAATTAGGTTCCGTAAGGTATACCCAACCATTTTGACACTGCTTATTGCTGATGAATAAATACACTCTGAGAAACTGGGGTCCCCAGTCCACCCCCTGGTGATGCCACTGCTAAGAACAGAGTTTCGTTTAGTAGGACGTTTCAGGCTTAAACCCATTATCAAGTCAATAACCAAACTAAACCCAAAAAACCATTATCTTAAACCCATTATCTTGTATAGACTTTGGAATACTATTGATAACATTAAAGATCAAAGGCAAAACATTCTGGTTCTAGACCAATTTTCAAGATGGCAGGAGGGATTGTTTGTTAAGTTTTCAAACTACACTCATTTTTTTAAAAGAAACCACTTCTAAGAAACTCTAGTAGCCTCTTCTAGAAAATTACGAAACTCTACTAGAAGCAATCAGGGGTCAGTTAGAGGTTAAGAAACTTTTCTATTACATTTCTCTACTTTTACTTTTCTGTTTCTACTTTTCTAATTAAATAAGGCACAAGTGTCAAGAAGCTCTTATTACCAATTACAATCATAATCCTGTTCTACTCATTTACCCCTTGCTCACCAAAAAGAAACTTTTTAGAAACTTTTTCAACTTTTGGTTATAAGTTGCAAAGTGTTTCAAATAAAAAGTGCACATGATCGACTACTAACCCAAATAATACCGAAAAGAATATTTTTTATGATGTGGTTCTTTCTTGTAATTCTCTGCGCTCAAAATGCTACATTTGCGGTTCTCAATGACTGATGATAAATTGTGAAATTTAATTTTATAGAAAGGAAACTCTACAAGAAACTTTTACCACAAGAATTGGGCCTAAAGTTAAGAAACCATACATACTACAAAGTTTTGAGCCTTGTTTCTTATAAGAAAATGAGTGTAAGGGGCTGCACACAAATCGATTCTTTCACGCAAAACGTCCAATGGACGTTTGGGGGGAGGGGGTAAAGGGACCGGACGTTTTCAAAATTCTGCTTTATCAAATTTTTCTCCGATACATTTTCTAAAGAAACTGTGCTCTACAGCTTCCACTGGCTGCATGTTTTATTAGCATGAAAGAATATCAACCGCAACGAATGAATATTGTCCGTTTTGTTGTGCATGATTGCGTAAAACATCGCCACCAACAACGACTTCACGTATGAAATAGTCTCGTGTTTGGAAAAATTACATCGATTTTCGATGGGACGTTTTGGGGGAAGGGGGTGGGGGTATTTTGAAAACGTCCAATGGACGTTTTGCGTGAAAGAATCGATTTGTGTGCAGCCCCTAACTGAACTGCTTTTCCATATAACTGATTGTAGTACTGATCTACTGTATGTTTGCTCAGCAAAAAGCTGGTATAAAGGATGTAGTGTCAAAAGTCGTTTAGTAGGAGGGGCTGACAGGACAATATAAGATTTGGCCTAATACCCTGCCTAAACTTTCCAGCTTCACCAATCACATCATTGACTTGACGTGAATCACTCTTTCAGATCTTACTTACCTTTTTCACTAAATTCCCTTCTTTTATAATCATTTTATCTTCGGTTTTCTCAGGTACAGTTTCCATGTTGTGTTGTTGAAATTTCATCAAATTTGTCTCATTTTTTTGGTCATCGACTTCGTCCATGATGTTCACATTTTGCAATAGGCCAAAGGTTAGTTAGTTGTCGAGGCGATTGATTTGAAATTGTTATTCTCTAGTGTTTGATTTTCTAATATTTGTTCTTCTAAAATTCTCACGGCAGCTCGATCAACATTTTCCAAGCAGTTGAACTTCCCTGTTCTTATCTTTTCTCTCATGTGTGACTTGTAGATTGGGATGTGAAGGGCGGTTCTTTTGAAATTGCTTGTTTTTGGACCCAGCCTCCCTTGGGTGAATCATCTTTACACAAATTTAGAAATTTTAGTATTTTAGAAATTTTAGAACTTTCTGACCGCGTCGTGCGTCATTCGCTTCTCTCGAAAATCACACTTGTCGGTTTTTTTGGGCTGGGCTTCGCTTCGTACGCCAACACTTCACTGTCACCAACACGTCAAACTTCACACTTCGGAGTGCCACACATATGGTTTTTTAAACGNCATTAAGAAATCCAAACAACTTAGCCCACGTTAGGCCCAATCAAACAACATTTGGGTCCAACAGTCTGATGTCTATTGGGCCACAAATTTGGAATGGCCTTCCAAACGAGCTGAAATCAGCAGAAAATTTGAAAAGTTTTAAAAATCTAATAAAAAAATGGGACGGGCCAGCTTGCAAATGTAGTGCCTGTCAGTGCAGTTTAATGTCTTGATTTAGTTTCTATCAGTATAATTATGTATATGTTATAATTTATTTAATTTGTTTTTATAGGTATGCTCGATTTTGATTAGTTAACTTTGTGTATGTATGTATATATGTATATATTGTTAGCTACGATGTTAAATCGAATCAAAATAAATTGACAACAACAACAGGTTTTGAATTAACTCGAAATTTCTCGTAGTTCAAGTTCCTTACATTTCAGTCATTAGTTGCCAAATTAATTTCATGTGCTTTTGTAAGTTTTGCTGTGCCTTGGTTGGTGCCCTTGGTACCCAGGGTAGTTTTGCCCGAATCTGAACACCGCCCTCTATGTATAATAGCCAAAAGAGAAATGACTTGAGAATAATTCGTCTAGAATCTCAAATACGTCAGAAAGTTTAAAAAGTTAAAAATCTTGAACCTCAGTAATCCTAGAATTTCTTTACCTTAAAGCGTGTCCTGTGTGCTGTGCGTTGAGCCTCCATCCAAGGCCATAAGCAATTCAATTCAATTTAGGCCACTTTAAAAAGAAGGAGTGAAGAAAAAGAAGCGCGAATTGTTCAAGAAGCGAAAACCATCTGTAATTCGAAATGTTTGTGGACCCAGATGTCGAAAAGGAGAGCTCCTTACGTACAGTGATTGTCATAGATCATGGTCCAACAATCGCAAGTCTGCCAAGCACAAGAATTGACACGGAGCCGACCACGACATCCAAACATCACAGATCGTCAGCTCATTCGAGCATCATCGGATCCTTGGGGAAAAGTGTGTGGACAACTCTCGCCGAAGGAGCTATAGAATATTGCAGAATAATTTATGATTTGCTACCAGAGAAATACATGGTAGTAATGTATTTTTTATGATATCTTCAGTGTGCAATTGTTATAAAATCAAACGAGAGAGAAGAGTTCTAGTCAAGAGATGATCAATCAAGCAAGGGGCCGTCCAAATATCCATTTCGTCACGGATAGCGGATTTTGGCCGTTAGGGGGGGAGGGGGTTCAGCCAGAATCCGTTAAGCGTGACGGAATTGGACCTAAAAAATTCTGCTTTGAACTTCTCGGAATACACTGTTGGAAAAAGCTAATTTCAGGAGCAGCATGGCTGTCTTGGTGTTGATAAAACTCAAATGAGGTGAGTTTAATAGCACACACACAGTAAAGCAAGCTCAAAACGGTTGGTTGATGAACCTTGCACCAGCGCTAGTAGCATATAAAGCATCTATATAGCATATTAGAACACAGTATATTTTGTGTATGTCCGTTAAGANATTGAAATATTCAAAACAGTGAAACAGTTAAACCCACCTTTTATGCAAAACATATTTAAATTACGGTCTTCAAATTATTCATTAAGAAATCCAAACAACTTAGCCCACGTTAGGCCCAATCAAACAACATTTGGGTCCAACAGTCTGATGTCTATTGGGCCACAAATTTGGAATGGCCTTCCAAACGAGCTGAAATCAGCAGAAAATTTGAAAAGTTTTAAAAATCTAATAAAAAAATGGGACGGGCCAGCTTGCAAATGTAGTGCCTGTCAGTGCAGTTTAATGTCTTGATTTAGTTTCTATCAGTATAATTATGTATATGTTATAATTTATTTAATTTGTTTTTATAGGTATGCTCGATTTTGATTAGTTAACTTTGTGTATGTATGTATATATGTATATATTGTTAGCTACGATGTTAAATCGAATCAAAATAAATTGACAACAACAACAGGTTTTGAATTAACTCGAAATTTCTCGTAGTTCAAGTTCCTTACATTTCAGTCATTAGTTGCCAAATTAATTTCATGTGCTTTTGTAAGTTTTGCTGTGCCTTGGTTGGTGCCCTTGGTACCCAGGGTAGTTTTGCCCGAATCTGAACACCGCCCTCTATGTATAATAGCCAAAAGAGAAATGACTTGAGAATAATTCGTCTAGAATCTCAAATACGTCAGAAAGTTTAAAAAGTTAAAAATCTTGAACCTCAGTAATCCTAGAATTTCTTTACCTTAAAGCGTGTCCTGTGTGCTGTGCGTTGAGCCTCCATCCAAGGCCATAAGCAATTCAATTCAATTTAGGCCACTTTAAAAAGAAGGAGTGAAGAAAAAGAAGCGCGAATTGTTCAAGAAGCGAAAACCATCTGTAATTCGAAATGTTTGTGGACCCAGATGTCGAAAAGGAGAGCTCCTTACGTACAGTGATTGTCATAGATCATGGTCCAACAATCGCAAGTCTGCCAAGCACAAGAATTGACACGGAGCCGACCACGACATCCAAACATCACAGATCGTCAGCTCATTCGAGCATCATCGGATCCTTGGGGAAAAGTGTGTGGACAACTCTCGCCGAAGGAGCTATAGAATATTGCAGAATAATTTATGATTTGCTACCAGAGAAATACATGGTAGTAATGTATTTTTTATGATATCTTCAGTGTGCAATTGTTATAAAATCAAACGAGAGAGAAGAGTTCTAGTCAAGAGATGATCAATCAAGCAAGGGGCCGTCCAAATATCCATTTCGTCACGGATAGCGGATTTTGGCCGTTAGGGGGGGAGGGGGTTCAGCCAGAATCCGTTAAGCGTGACGGAATTGGACCTACAAAATTCTGCTTTGAACTTCTCGGAATACACTGTTGGAAAAAGCTAATTTCAGGAGCAGCATGGCTGTCTTGGTGTGGATAAAACTCAAATGAGGTGAGTTTAATAGCACACACACAGTAAAGCAAGCTCAAAACGGTTGGTTGATGAACCTTGCACCAGCGCTAGTAGCATATAAAGCATCTATATAGCATATTAGAACACAGTATATTTTGTGTATGTCCGTTAAGAGGAGGGGGGGGGAGGGGGTATCAGAAGTTAGCGGCCAAATTCCGCTATCCGTGACGAAATGGATTTTTGGACGGTTCCCAAGAGAGTTGAACTTGAAGGTCTTTCATCGGAGTTATCCTAGAATCGCACACCTGCTTAACACCGTCAAATTATAAACTTGATATTTTCTTTACTTATAAGTGTATAATTATATATGTATTATATATCAATCAATAGACCATATGAAGATTAATTTTATATATAAATCATACTATAATAGCTTCTCACCTTAACCAGGGGGAGGGGGGGGGGGCATTTATTGCCCTAAAGAAAACTCTTGTTGATAGGTTGTTGATAACAAAAGACCATTTCAGAATTCACAACGCCATATTGCAAGTGGGGCAAACAAATCACAATTTTCAATGGTGGCCTCTTGGAAATCACCAGTGCGACTCGGAAAATTTGTTTTATTTAAAATTTAGAGATTTTTCAGACAAAACTTTATAATTTTAAATTAATAGTTGGTTACAGAACCTTTTTGTGTAATATTTTGGAGGATTTAACTTATTTTCAAGCTCGAATCGAAGAAAGCGTGGAGGGTACTAGGCTAATTGTATCATTCTCCGATGGCCGCGGAGCAGCAAACAAACGAAAAATTTCTATTGAGTACAGAGTACAGTTCTTAAATTTACGCAATGAAATCAAATATGTAAGAAAACATAAATTTATATTGAAATTTATTTATCACTTACCACTGAAATGTATCGGAATTTAAAACACTCTGCAGTAGGCCGCAATTGAAAGTTTGCGCTACTTGCGACATGGCGTCGCGAATTATGAAATGGTGTATTGACTTGAAGGGTTATTTTTGGAAATTCCTGCAAGTGATATAAATACATATATATTTCCTGATACCATTAGGTAAGCTACTTTTCATAATGACAGCAAACAGATTCCCTAATTTAGTATGCAGAACTTGTAAATTGTGTATAGTAATGGAACCATTTGCTAGATATTTTAATCTGACACAGTAAATCATCAGATTACATCCGAAGGAGAAGAAGTGAAACTTAAATACAGTGCACTACTGTATTTGCAAATTATCCAATCAGAGAGCCCACTAAAGTTTTCTTTGGGTCAATTGAAAAGTCGCAACAAATAAATAAATTCTTTTTATCTGCAATGAATAGGTTTTCAGCCTTGATGTGCACTGCCTCATGGGTCCCAAGGTGGAATTGAGAACACGCTCTACAAATGATGCAAAAGGATTTGTTGGTATTATGGGTGACACATGTTTCAATCTGCAGCAAGAAAAGTGTTCCGTGATAGCAGAGTTTTGGCTGTGCGGTTTTACCCTTGCAAGCCCGCTCAACATTTATGTTAGTGAAATGTTTTTTATTGCAGGTACAAGTGATAGTGACTGACACAAACTACAAAAAGCTGAATTCTTTCAGGAGAGAAGAACAGAATATAAGCCAGGTATTGTATTGAGTACAGGCCTTGTGGACATTTAACACTGTTTTGCTACTAGAGACTTTTTAAGAATTCTTGAAACGTTTTTAATTTCTTAAAAATTCTTGTTTAGAATTTTACAATCTTTCATGCCACTCAAGAATTCTCATCAGAATGCAAAGAATTCTTGAAAATCCTTAAGAATTCTTGTAATGTTAATATGCCAAAGGCCTTTACTGTATTTGGTAAAATATTCTTAACTTGATTAGCAATGCTTAATCTGAATTTGGAAAATGGGATGTTGACATTAAAAGTTTAGATCAAATGATCAAATTAATGATGATTGCCAAATGTTCAGACATTTTTCCTGGAAACTGAATATAAAGAAATCCTATTGGCATATTATGTATAATCTTTATACTTTAGTATCTTGCAGATCGAATGATATTGAGTTTTTGTTATTAACTCTCATATCTCCTTAACAGGTTCTGAAAGGATTAGCAAGTGCTGGACCCCCAAAAGAGGATGTTTCTGATGATGATGATTATGATACACAATTCTTTGAATATCCTGGACTTGAAATAGCTACTTCGTCAATTCTCGAAAGTCTTGCAGCCAATAAAGATAATTCAGATGATGTTGGAAACTACAAGCATGGAAGGATTGTATTTCTCACAAACTTAGAAAAGTATGTCTCAACTTATATTTCAACTGCATAGTCAATTGCTGTCTATTTGCGTAACCTTTACACAAGGGAACTCTCTTGGCCTACAGTATGTTTAATTGAAATTCAGGGTGTCCAAAAAGTTGTTCAGAAATTTGCTTTAATATTTTAGAAGAAATGACTAAAGAAACTAACTCCATAGCAAGATAACTGCTACTCTAAAATTTGCTCAGCAAAATTGCTCCAAGCATCCATGTTCTTGAACAACACTTAGAACTAGTTATGTGATCAAGCAACAGCCAAATCCCGCTAAGATTGCTCAAAATTAGCTAAAGGCATGACAGTTGATAGCCATTTTTCCCTCTACAATGAAGCCTTTCTGCACATCAAGTTATTGATCGGTCTCTGCTTTTAGCTTTTGTTCAAATTTAATCTTTCAAAATTGCGTCAGTATATACTGCATTATGCTTCTTTGCTGCAATCATCTACTGTACAAAATTGTAATGCACATTCTGTTATTATCATTTTTTTCTTAAGTTAAATTGGAACCTCTTGCTCGTTGTTCGGCCACTTGCTGATTGTATTAATAATGTGCATTGAAAACTGTATTTGTTTCCATAAAATATGTTAGAATTTTACTTGTTATTTACCTGAAATGAATAGCATATGACAACCATTGGCCTTCTTCTTTTAGTGGGAAGGATACAAAGTCTCTGGTTGCAAGAGTTGCAGAAATTCAAGAACGACTTGATAGTGAGAGGTAGCGGTGCTTTTAATAAATTTACTGTACGTTATCCTGTTTTGCTATCTTATGTTTGTTTAGTGACTTTACCATATACTTGTTTTCTGCGGTGCTTGATTTATGGAATACGTGCTTGGACGATGATGATGTCATCATAGCCAGTTGATCAATCTTCCAAGGAATCTTGTCACTCTATCTATTTAATAAATCAATTGATCAAACAGTCAAGATTTTCCTGGAAAATACTGAGGCTAGGTGCAGTTATAAAAGTTATACTAAATATGTGGCCCATGCATAACTGACCTTATTAAGCTTTTTCATCTGTTAGTTCACTTCATTACAGAAGATTAAAAAACATGTCTTTCTGCAAGATGATTATTGACTTGCACGAATACCAGCCAGGATTGACTTATATAACATTTTATAATACCCCCTTCACACTGGCAAGTTAAACCAGCTTAAAACTAAACCAGGTTATCAAATGTTGCATTCTAATTGGTCAATCCAACAGATTGAATTCATTTGATTGGTTGAAATTAACCTGGCTCAAATAGAGCTTGTTTAACTGTGTCAATGTGAATGGAGTATGAGAGTATAGAATTACTTCTTGTACCATAGAGGAGGATAAAAGTTCCTGCAACAGTTGTTGCCAAACAAATAACATGATGTTTAAATTGATTGATCTTTTCTATATTCAAGGGAGATTCATATTGACCTGGTTATCGTCAATGTTTCAACATCTGCTGATAAAATCACAAAAGAGAAAAAAGCAGTAAGTGCAGCTCTCAATTATAAGGGTTTCATTTCTAATTCTCTGGTATTTTCCCCCGGCAATCCCTGGTTTCCACTACTTATACCTGGCCCAGGTTTACTTGGTATCAACAACGTTTTTATCAAACTTGTCAACGTTATCCTTTTTTTATCATGTTTTGGTTAGACTCGTGGAAGAGTGGAAATCCAAGTTAGATAATGACTTCATTGTAGGATCCGTTTTGATGGATCTCTCAAAAGCTTTTGATTCCATTCCGCATGATTTGATCATAGCTAAACTCCATGCATATGGCTTTGATGAAAATGCATTACTTCTGATCCATTCCTATCTGAAAAAACGAAAACAGAGTGTGCGGATAAACAACGTGCACAGTTCTTTTCGAGATATTGTTTCAGGGGTACCGCAAGGATCGGTGCTAGGACCTATTCTCTTTAATTTCTATATAAATGATCTCTTCTTTTTCATAAAACAAGCGACGATGTACAATTATGCTGATGATAATACGCTAGCTTACTTTTCCAAGTCCTTGCCAGATCTTGTCAGGGTTTTGGAAAAGGAAGCAGGTAACGCTCTGTCTTGGCTCGAACAAAATGAAATGATTGCTAACCCTGACAAATTTCATGCACTATTTGTCAAAAAAGATCAAACAAATACTTGCGGAATAAAACTTGACTTTTCGGGACAATCTATCCAGTCTGAGGAGAACGTTAAACTCCTAGGTGTAACACTGGATTATAGATTGAACTTTGATCAACATATATCGAATATTTGCAAGAAAGCTGCATCCCAACTAAATGTCCTAAAACGACTTAAGTCTTTCATTGGTTTTGCGGAGAAGGAAATTTTGGTTCAGAGTTTTGTATACTCGAACTTTAACTACTGTCCTTTGGTTTGGTACTTTTCATCTTCCAAATCATTGCAGAAAATCGAAAAGATACAGGAACGAGCGCTGAGATTTCTACATAATGATCATGTAAGCTCCTATAAAGACTTACTTCTCAAATCAAATAGATGCACAATGCTAGTTGCTCGTCAAAGGACACTTTGTATCGAAATCTTTAAAACATTGAAAAACCTGAATCCATCATTCATGCATAATATCTTTAGTTTTAGAACTTCGAATTATTCGTTGCGAAATCCGAACAACTTGAATCATTTTCGACCAAATCAAGTAACGTTTGGTTCCAACAGCCTTAGTGCCATGGGACCTCAGATATGGAATTGTCTGCCGAATGAATTAAAATCAGCTGAAAGCTTAAATAGTTTCAAAAATATAATAAAGCAATGGGATGGCCCTACTTGTAAATGTAACGCTTGTAAATTCGACGATATCCTGTAAATTTTGTCCATACATTGTCCATTTAGATTTGAATACTTAACTTATTTATCTATTAATTTATTTATTCCTTTATTTATTCATTTGTATATTCGATTTAGATTAGTTGTATATATTTATATATGTATAGCTAGGTAAGAATCGAATCAAAATAAGTCGACAAACAAACAAACAAATCCAAGTTACAAGAACAAAATTCCTTTTGCAAGATATTTATCTGGGCCTTGAAATCCCTGAACTGTTCAAAATAATGTAGCTATTTATCTATGACTGTAGATCAACCAGTTTGTTGGGAAAAGATTCACATTTTGAATTCCTGTTTACAAAAACTATATTGGTGCAATTGTGTGCCTCGTGAAATAAGGAACTTCTTATGTACCGCTTGTTCCTTAGTTCAATGTGACTTAAGTGTTGTTCAAAATGAGACGGATTCGAAAAACAAGCAATTAAAGTGTAAATGATTTATTATTTGAAATATATGGAGTGTAGTGACTCAGTACATTTTCATCTTTGTAGATCTCCAGTACTCTTAATGCGACAACAATGACTTTCCGTACTGCACAGTTACCGAGTAAAATGATAACGCTGGTAAAGAGACATTTTAATCTCCGTTCAACATCAATTACTGGGATTCCTATGAAGGTAAATGATTTCAGCATTTATTGATGAGATTATTTTCCATATATTAGATCACAACGCAATTATTTTCTTTCTATCCAAAAAGTTGAGAATTTAAAGGGAATCTAAGCATATATAAGCCTTTGATAAAAATAGCGGTGCAAAGACAATAGTCCGTGACACGAGCCAAACCATATTTGGGTAGCTGATCTATGTCAACAGGAAATAGTGATATCTGATTGGCTAGAATTTGACCGCAAGTGGCTTCAGCCAGTTTTATATGCTTACATTCCCTTTAAGTAATGGTTGTTTTCAGGCAGTGTTAAATATTCTTCTGGTCAATGAAATATCAAGTAACAACTTTTCAGCCACTATGGCCGTGAAAGAAGTTTAAATCATAGAGGATAAAACGAAGAGATGACGTTGTTTGGGAAGAAGGCAAGAAAAGACTGTCAGAGAATTTAGCACAATAAGATCTTGTGATCAACGTTTGACAAGAATTTCAGCAAATGAAAGTAAACTAACTACGGTTCATAGAAATGAGGTTCACATTAAAGCTACTGAACTGTGCACACTAAAGATAATTTAGCTGGTAGTGAACTATGAGGAACGAATTTCTTATGATAACAGAGGAAATTTCCTTTGCTAATCTCGCGAGGACCAGTTTCTTTTTCAGTACCAATCAGAAAATCATGAGAATATACCTTCTCCTTTTATCTTCCATTGCTAAATGCGCTTGATCTTTATCTCTGGCATTTTAAATTCAGTCCGTATTGTTTTTGGTTCATTTTTGTTGGATCTGACCTGTTGTATGTAGTTTGCAAACTATTCAGCAGATGATTTCATAATTCAATAAAGTTACTGTATAAGCGAATGTAATTCATAGTATTAAAAATGTTTTCCTGTGTTTTTAAACGTGCCTGCCAGATATTGTGTCAATTGCGCAAATCACGTTTTTGTGATGTAACTAGTTAGTGTTCACTATGTTGAGAGTTCTGTACGAAATGAACTTGATAAAATTGCTTTTAGACGTTATGATCTGGCTTGCTTAGACTGCGTTCACACGATACCGGCACAATTTCAAAACGGCAAAAATATGTAGTGGTACCAAAATTTTAGCTAGTGTTCACACGATACCATCAGCACAATTTAATCAAAGGACCCTTTGGGGGACTCACGGGATTTTATTATTGAGAAGGTCGTAGGAGATGTATCATTTTTAGAAAATCTCATTACACAACAATTTTTTTCAGCTTTCAAAAACTACAATTGCTTCTAAAAACAAGAACAACTTTTATAAAAAATGAAACCTTCAAGAAAAAGTTCATAGACTTGACAAGCCTTGAAAATGTTCGTTGAGGACGTTATTTAGACCTTCAAAAGCTGTAAAAAATATCAATGAAAAAGTATGGGGAAGTTAGTTTCTAGCTAAAATCAAAGTACATATCTGAAAAGGCAGCATTCAAACTCTGTTCCATTGTTCCTGAGCTACGACGGAAAATCTATAGGGTTACTTCTTAGGCGTACAAGGTGTCCTATTGCCCTCAACTCCATATGTTCTTGCAATCAGATTCCGAGAAAGCCCGCCCGTCAATGTTAACAGTGACGTCATTACTGTTTTCAGCAACAATGAGTCAATTAGAGGTGGTATTGATATTCCATATCCTTACTTGAATGCAAGCAACCACAAACAGCCATTATCCTTTTTACCTCCAGTTCAAATCCCAATGTGTGCAACTTTTTTTATTTCTGACGATTTGTGTTTACATGTTTCCTTTTCCTCACTTGAGTCACTATAGTCACATCTAAAACCGTTTTAGATTTGAAAAAGCGTCCTTTATCTTTCTATAAAATGTTACACAACGATGAGGGGCTAATTCAGTCTAACCTTAGGTTGTTGTTGTTGTTGTTGTTGTTGTTAGGAAGCCGAAAAAGACCAAAAAAGGCCGAAAACATGTCACTGCTAAAGCAGTAAGAAAAGCATGAAAATGAAATTAATTTCTTTAAGAAACTTCATGACATCGTTTAAAAAGGTTTACGACAGCTTTTAAGTTTTAAAACACAAATAAAAACGATAGAAAACGCAAGTTTCGAAAGGAGGAAAACTTGCAAATTTGATGGGCCTAAGTGGAAAAGAAGAAGCTTTCCCCACAGCTTCCAAAATGAAATGGCTTGTTTTTCGACGGTTTTTGGAAATAACTGTGAAATAATACTTGGAATAGGTAAAGAATATCGATTTACGTCGAATTTTACATTGCCGCGGCCGTTTACTGCGTGAAAATCGGTCAAACGGCTCAAAAGTAGTGATTTATTTTCATTCTTCGAAGGCTCGAGGCTCGGCAATAATGATACTCGAATATGAAATTAAATGATACCTGATATTGTGCACCCAAGAAACTGAACAGCCCATTGTGGTAAAAGAAAGAATTTGTTTTTATCATTTGCATATTTACGTAATTACTTTTGAATTTGAATTGAAGTCAGTTAGCCATGACACAGACATAAAATCCTATTTGTTTAGCCTGTCCTTTCTCCCAATCAAGCAGAGCTTTCGAACAATTATTGCACTGGAGACAAGTAATATCGCAAGGCATGATCACAAGCTTTGTTTGTTCAAAAACAATCGACCAGACAATCGCTGTCTGTTTAAAAACAATACCCAATTA